>JAQIWP010002304.1:0-11393 GCA_034695525.1 Euzetes globulus
ATGCAAAATATACCCTGGAACTAATGAATTTACAGATGTCGAGCACTGATTGGCCTTTTCTTTGCACTTCTTTATTCATTGATAGATTGGGTGATATCGAGAGCACGAAATATCTGACATTATTTTAAATCAGTTGCGATTTGTAGCTCTCTTTGGATCATTGGTTGGCTTCGAATGCCCTGAGTTTTAAAAATAAATTAATTAAATTACAAAAATATTGAAGAATTTTTAAAATTCAGTTCTTAATAATTGTCATTTGACATAATGTATTATTTCATAAGATTCGGGGGCTCCCTTTCCTAAACGGATTTGTCCCCCTTAGCCCAAGGTTCATTTGGCTCCACCCTATGGCCCCCTAAGGTCTTGGTGACCTTTGAAATTAACAAATTAGAATCAATTAAAGCAATAATTTCCATCTCCCGATGACTTGGCATTGGACCAAGCTTATATTGAGTTTAGCCTAAAAGGATTATCAAGGAAAATTAAGGAAAATTCATTCCTTTCTCTGCCTTCGAGACACATAACTGAAAGCCAACGATTTTTGGTTCCCGACTCCAAAATTGATTGAATCGTCGATCACTCTGCTGTCGGTTTCTAAGCGATCTTGTTACTTTAGCAAACAAATTGATGATGTCAATCCATCCCAACAGACCATAACTTATGGCGCCTTCGATGAAATTCTAGATCATTTGGTTTTTTACAAAGTTGTTTGAGTTTGATTTTCAAAAGTTGAACCTAAACTGTAACAGAAGAAAAATCTACCAAGTTGAAATTGTCAAATATGGTTAATAGAGTTTTCACAATTGAGACTAACCTGGTTCCACTATCAAATTAAAAGAGATAACAAATGTTATTCGAAATGTTTAATTTTAAAATTATAATAGAATGAACTGAATTAAACTGAAAGTTACATGATTGTAAGTCTGGCAGATAAACACAAACATAAATATTGTGATTAAAAATTTAAGTATAGATTATCCCAAAAATTAAAGATAAAGACATTTACTTTCTTCCAATCATTTATGTATTGAATATCAGTTTACCATTAAATGGATTTAATCGGATTGTGGACTGAATCGTGCGGTTATGTGGTCTGAATGGCCAGAATGGTGTGAAGCCTCTGAAGCCATAAAGGAATGGCTATTCTTGCGATACAATCTGTGAGAGGCCACACATTTTCGGTGATTCTGACTCAGATAACGTCTGGCGTTTTCATTCAACATTTCCATTACAATTATCTTCTTATTGACCACTTTTGCCCAATCGATAAAATTTTGAGTGAATTCCCGAATCGACTGGTCTTCAGACAAATCGATGACAATATAGCGGTCGACAACATCTAAGAGACAATTATTGTCAATTGAAACGAGTAAACAAATGCAAATACCATCAGAATCGACATCGAATCGAAGTCCGTCCAAAGAGTTGTTCCCTAAATTCATAGCTGTTTGGATCAAATGATTGCAACTCTTATTCAATTCAATGAAAACCAATGAATCGTTTGGTTTTGAACAATACAAGAATCGGATGACGTCTGAAAAGGCAATACTTATGTCATATTTGAATTGAATGCCCAGAATATTAGGGGTAACCCAGGTCAGCTTCAGGTAAAGCGGACTTAATTCAACGGAACGACAATAAGACATATAAGTGCCGAATAATAAGAAATTGGCCGAGAACACTAACGGTTCCTCAACCCTCTGTATTATTGAATGCTTGTCAACACAATTAGAGCTGTCATCGGTTCCAATGTCTGACTCAGAATCCAGTGGACAACTCTTTGGACTGGATCTGATCGATAACCAGAAGTTGTCGAAAGCAGACATTTTGTCAAAAGCTTTTGTCTTTTAAAACACTTTCAATAAAACTCTATTTAAACACTGAATTCAATATAATATTAAACTTAACTTTGACTGTAATATAAACCATTGAAACGTCAAAACAACGAAATCAGTGGTCATTTAACTTATGGCTTGAAGTCAGTCTGACAAGTAGAGTGACCATTCAATTATGATATAGACAAGTATCATCGTCTTTAATATTAATAACTCCATTATTTATTTATATCGTATATAACATTAAAAGTCTAAACAATATTAAAACTAAAAAACCTCACAATTACCAAGTGTAAATTTTGTCTTGAGAAAGAGTAACAGAAGATAGTTGACACTAGAAATACTGGTCACTCTATTTTATAAAAAGGGGTGAAACTGAGCGATCTGTCAAATGATGTCATAGCCGGATGACATTAATGGCTTAATAAACGACTGTTTCTAAACAATGTTCAATAAAATTATTAGCTGGTACAAATAAATTTTATCTCAATAGAATTTTGAAAAATCAAACTTTAAAAGAACTTGTAACATTTATGCTTGAAAATTCAGTAAATGTTTGAATATAAAAACTACACTATAGTTTATGCAGATCTAACTACAGCTTAGAAAATTATAATTTTCTTCTAACAGGTTTTATTTCTTCAAATGATCTAAGGACAAAAATATTGTACTAGGATAAAAGTTATTTATCGGACATTTTTCTTATTCTTAGTCTTTACAAATATTTTTCATTGGTTAGAAGAATGTGAAAGATATTAGGCAAATAAAAGCAGGTAATGACGGAAACCAATTATTAAGACAAGGATAACAACTTTTTAGTCATGTATTAAAGCTTAGAAATAAATACAATTCAGTCGACTTTTAGACCAAAAAGCAATTGAATTGTTTTGAACGCTCTGATGGACAGCATATTTCATTTGACATTTCTGTGAGATTCTTAGACTAAAGACAGGAAACCCTCGAAAATTCAATGAAAACCGCTTTTTATGCATTTTTATGTTGAATTTAAGTCACTCTTTGAACTTTTCATTCAGTTTGTCAATAGTTATGGAGAAATTAAGACTGAATTTCGTTTTGTTCGTAGTTTTACTATTCTGTGGTCAAAATTGCAAATCTGAAGAGTCTTCGGACCCGATATTCGGTAATGTTGTCGAAGGTTTTGTCAAAGACCTGTTCAAAAAAGAGATGAAGACTGTGGACAACGCGAATATGACTGATTGCATGACTCGTCTGCTCTGCGAACAGATATGTCAGCGAACGGCCAAAGGACAGATCACCGAACCACTTGTCGACTCCCAAGAGATTATGGGGAAAGACCCGTCTCTGCCCAAAAATATGCCCTATTTTTTCGCTGGAGGTGACGCTGGCTTTGAATATGGACAGAACAAACAGTGCGACAAATGCGCTGACCGATACCCTCACTGTAATGACCAACAGTATGAGTCTGCACTCGATATTACTAATGATTTTATCAATGGTCATATTCATCAATAGTTTTTATGTAAATCATTAAATAAATGAATTAAACTTAACTTTAATACTATTTTGTGCCATTAAATGAAAAGAGTAGAGCTTTTCGGTCACTTTAGGGACGGACCTTTAGATGCATATCTGACCCTTCCTTTTAATAACTCAACAATCAATGTTTTTCAGATATAAATGAATTTAAGAATAAATTATTACTGAAATAAAAAAGGGAATCAATGAAAGAACATAACGATTGAAAAACTTGATTTCAGATCCATTGCATTCATTGAGATCTGGACGACAATCAGTGGAGATGTCATTTCTGGCCAATCGGAACAGTTGCTCGGACAGATCAGCGGTGGTTTTATTGCATCGGGTCTCCAGTATTAGTCGAGTACAGAGGTTATGGCGCTCTAATGCACTGGACTAACAAATCAGATAAAAGTAATTTAGTGCCACAACAACTGACCAACAAATTGAGTCCATTTGGATGTAACCAAACTTCTGGCTCTGAAACGGAATCTCATTCATTGTGTCAATCATTTCCTTCTCGTAGTTCTTATAGCAGTGAAGGGTGTCCTTAGAGTTGTGTTCAATGCATTGGGCAAAACCCAAATATTCTGGAAAAGTGCAATAATTGTCAAGATTAATATTTTTAATCACTTATTTTACTTTGTCGAAGAGGGCTGTTCTCTTGGCACAACTCCCTCTGAAGATTTCTGTGACCACTCAATAGTCTTTCAACTTTATCTCTGATCCGAGCGCTGATTGTCTTACAGTTTTCCAAGAAGTCATCAAAACATGAGATCACTTTTTGGACTTTTCTGTTCTCAAAGAAATGAATTAAAAAACTAATGAAATAACTGAAAATTATAAATTACTTGCAAGTCTCTGTCAATTCGTTGGCATTCTTGCCATACGAGACATGTTTAGCAGATAAGTACTTCTTCAATGGTTCCATACATTTGTCCCGAGCAGTAAAGCCGCAGTTTTGTGCCGACCGATCGCTCGTCTCATTTCCAGTCAATTCGTTGTAATATTCAAACGACAAAACTCTTTGAAAGTTATTCAAAGACAAGACAAACAAAATCACTTTAAATGAAAACATTTCAACGGATCCGCTATTCATCGAAGTTGAGAGAAGATATCAAAACAGAAATTATATTCAATTTATTTATAAAAATGTATTCAATATTTGTTTTATTATTTATGATATATCTATAGTAACACTAATGAAGAATAAGTTCGATAGGAAAAGATAATATTAGAGTGAATTATGTATTCTTGGACAACGAAAAGGCGTATATAATCACTGTTTATGCAAACAATTACTCGAATTGAGTTCTGAAAATCAGTTCACTTGTGATATGATTAATGAAAATCGATTAAAACAAACGATTAATTTCATTCAAATAAATAATTACCAACGAAACTATTGGCCCATTCATAGACAGACTTGCTCATTCCTTTTGGCCGCATATTGTAATTGATTAACCCTGATAATGTTTATATAAAAATCAAATATCTAATGGTTAAACTTTTTTATAAATCCTTTTGAATAATAGATTTTAATAATTTATTAACAGAATCAAGAGTTAAATGAATAGGAAAGAAATTAAATCAATAATAATCGGGGAAATTGTTAAATTGATTGACATTTGACTGAGGAGTCGCCTAATCTGAACGCAAAAAATAATGAATAAATGTTTAATTTTTGGGTGAATTAAATATCTTTTAATCGACAGTCAGTTAAGCGATGTTTGATAAGAAGGACCTTCAAGTCGAACAGTTTTTGTCTTTGAATCTTTAGAGTACTTTCGTGTTTCTGGTTTTCTTCTGCGAGAATCTCTTTCATCACTTCCAGCTTTTCGATTGTCTCCAATTTCTTTTGGCGACACTTTTTGGCAGCGATTCGATTCCGTTCCCGTTTCTGTCGCTGTCTTTCCGCAAAAGTGAGCTGACCCTGCTGTACCTTCTTTATTTTGGTCCGAATAACCGTTTGTCGGTAGTTGTTGGACAACATTACCAAACCCTTGACCGCAGCGATCGTTTCACGAGACATATCGGAACCGTTAGCTGTGGACACATCTGTGATGGGCTTCAGGACTCGACTGTATGTCTTGCAATTCGATGACAATGTATTGTTCACAATAACTGTCTTATTGTGGTTCTGATTGTCATCAATTGGTGTCTCAATAATAAGAGGTTGGGTTGGAGGTGTTGGTGGACTTTGTTCTTGACTTTGGAAGTTTGCCCCCGAATCCAATTTGCTTTGAAGGGAATTGTCGGCCATCTGTTCTTCACAAAACAGATCCGATTCGTTTTGCATTTGGAATTCTTCAGTAGACAATAGTTGGCCATTGAATTGGATTACCGGTTCGGGTAAGTCTTCGACTTGCGACTGGTTGGCCGCCGGCTCTGCCAATGTCTCCGGCAATGGGTTGTCTTAAAAAGTCATAAAAAATGACTGATAATTGAATTTGTGGACAATTAAAGCAACTTTCAGTCTAAAAATTGTGTTCAAATCAGAAGTTTATCCATAATTACCGATAGTTTGATGGAAACGATTGTTATTAGAGTTGAAGTCATTGTATGGAATCGCTGAGAAGTGGTCAGAAATTGTGTCGTTTCGGACCTGATTGTGATAATAATGTTGTTCTGCAATAGAGTGGGCGCTTCCGAAGTATGGATCAGTCAAAGAGGTATTCGCTCTGTCTTTGTCTTGAATACCATTAAAATTGGCGTCAAATCGATTGGCGTTGTATTGGTATTGAATGTCTTTGGGTGGCCATTGTCTTAGGACTTGATTGGAGTCGTTGTTGAGGAATGAGAGCGGAACTAAACAGTTGATGGTTGTGTTGGAAGAGTCACAAAGTTTGTCCTCATGGCACCGATTCTCATGATTCAAGTATGGCTCAAGCTCATTTAGATTAAAGTCAAAATCGTGGAATAGGTCAAAGTCTATCATTTCCTGATCTATGGCCACCTCAACCATCGTTCAGTTCTTATCTAATGTTGTGGACCAGCGATCAACTCAATCAACATATGATTTGAAGACTAATTGGCAAACAATAGACTAAAATACGGCTCAAATGTTTCACTTGAAATCAGTTTTCACTGCATTACACATACATTCAATACGCCTTCAAAATTAGGACATCATCTCAACTGAATTGAACTTGAGCTAAACTATCAGTTTTATAAGTAAAAAGAACTCTCTCCAATATTTTCTATTATTCAGATTAAAATAAACCCAAAATATTTGCAACTTTGATTGGATCTATTTGTTTGACTGATGAAGTATTTTAGAACAAAAGTTTGTTTCTCTTCTATGAATCTAAAATAATAGTGAAGTTTAGGCAAAACTTGAGAAAACCCAAACTCATTGCGATTGGCGACAACTCAAACTCATTGCGATATTTAAACTCTGATTGAGCTGGGTATTCACTCTTTCTAATCAATAATACACTGGAAGATGAATGTATTTTTGCCTGAAAACATTGCAAAATTATCTTGTTAGTCATTGAAGGTGGAGATGCCAAGAGCCTAGATTGGAAGCGCTAAGAGTGGAAAATATTCCGAACTGTTTGCCAGAATAGTATTTGCTCGGAGTCTACACCAGATGTCTGTCTAAATATCATTTGGTAATCATTTCATTGATTTGTTAAAATATGTATTAAGTAATCAATCGATTCTCGCATCGACTTTAAGTCCTTTAATACCTTTGAAATGATTGTTACGTGAATTTGATTAAAGGATTATTCAATAAATATTATTTTCAAATCAAATTATGACAAATAAAATCTTGATTTATATAAATGAATGACTCGCGAAGTAAACACATTCGCATGAATTGTCATTTTTATTCCTGATTTACACAAGCATTAGATAACGCCAAAGATAAAAAATTAACTATCACACTATAAAAGGATATTTTTAGTATTGATGTAATAGAAACCTGGACGATTGAAATAGGTGGGAACAGATTCAGCCATATTGAAAGTTAAATCAATGAATCTTGTTATTCTGTAAAAACATTTGCACAGTATGTAAATCAAAAAACAAATGATTGAAAAGACATTTGTGAAAGTAATAAAACTAATGGACACAACTTATAGGGGGAGTGATATCCAGACAATCAAATAATGTGTTAAAATGTTTGTCGAAAAATATTTCTAATGGGATTCGAACGGCGATAAAAACAATTTATTGTATCGTTTCATAGGAATCACCAGTCAGTCGAGCAGTCAGTTTGTCTGAAATGAAGTTCCACTGAGGCCTATGCTCTTAGCACCAGTAGTAGTAGTAGTGGTGATTCAATTGGGGTCAGTTAAGCATTTAAGAATTGATGGTTAAAACCATTTCGCAGTGAAAAGTACGCGAATCCGATCAAAAGATTTATAGTTTGGTGTCAGTCCTCACAAAAGGCAATCTTCGCAACTGTCGGCTAATTTATTTTATAAGCGATTCTAACCATCAGTTTCTCTTAGAATCTTCACTTTCCCTGATTTCAAAATACTTAAACCCAAGCAAAGACTGGAAAACAAATTCAGTTCGAAAAGAAATGTTTTGTTTAAAACAATTTTTGGAGACATAAAACCTGGGTCAAATAATTCAAAGAGTAAGACAAAGAATCATTTCAAATAAAAATTAATAATAAATGAAAGTCTTTGTTCGCCAAAAAAAATGAGCGAAAACTTATGAAATATCATAAATAAGTTGAGTATCGAATTGAATGAGTCGGCCCTCAGTCTTACGAATGAAAAATAAATATAAAGAAGAATAAGTGCCGCAAATTAGATATCAATTTATATTTGAAGATTCAATTATTAGATAATTCTGTGGCAAAGATAGGAAAAACAAAGAACTACTTGTTATTTATCAGAACAAGTGAAAGACTGAAAAAATAGCCCGGCGTCTTATCTGTCACTCTGAGCCATCAAGTCATCAGTCAATATACACCATAACTTAGATATGGAGTTCTAAGTTCACCATATATGAGGCATAAAGGGGAGGGCAGGCCAGAGACGAATGCAATTGAAGGATGACATCCAAAAGCCAGAGATAGCAAAACAGATGCTCTGTTTGTGTTTGGTTTTAAAAATATTGGTCCGATATATGGAAATATCAGTTTTTAGATAACTTTTTCGATTATAAGAAAACGGTTTACTTTGACTGTCAGCCAATCAGTAGTCTTAATAAAGTGCTCAGAATTTGCAAGAAATGCCGGTTTTATTTGTCGGCGAGTCTTATGGTGTGATCTACTCATAGATAGAAAAATTATTGTAAAGAGAAATTGAATGTGTGTTTGACTTCCGATAAACTTTTCTTTCAGTTTCTGACGTTTACAAGTACTGAAACAGCGATAAAACAGATGTTGAAAATCAGTTCAAGTGATCTGAATTGCAATTTTGATGGACACACACAATACCATTGCTCTCCACTCTATAGCACAGGCATAGGTTCCCAATCAATCAGAGAAGTTATGATGAATTCACTCTTCAAATTCAATATAAACTTTATATTATATGCATATAAAACCATTCTTCAGATATCACTTAACGGTTTCATAAGAAGTCTGTCTTTGAGCGCCGGTATGTCTTTGTGATTGGAGTGTTTGGAGAGCCGGCATACCATCTATTGAAGGCAGTTGTTTAAAAGCAAATATATAATCACATAAAACACACCTCTGTTTGACTGTTTAATTGTCTGAACACTTTTCCAATTGCTTTTGTGTTTGGCTTCAAATGTTCTGTGAATTGAAGTCATTTATTATTTACTATAAAAGTAATTTCATTGCAATTTCCTGGGATTTACTTTTCGAGTGGCTTTCCTTTCACTTTCCTTTTACTTTTTATTACTTCAAAACTATTTTTCTTTACTGTAATTCACATTTAGAAACACTTTTTATTATTATTTATTACTTAAACACTAAATATTTTAATAGATATTTTGTTTTAAACTTTATAATAGACTTTGTTTGGAAGTTAGTAACTAAACAAGAACAATTCCTTGATCAACCAGGTGATTTATATCGACCTAGATGTAGTGCTCATTGGCCTACAATTTAAAGTCAGTTATAAATAGAGTGAAATCTATGAGTCTGTCACTAAGAAGACAACCAAACGGTGATTATTTGTGAAATATATGTATTTCTGTCAGAGCTCTGGTTTCTCAGACTTTTGGTATAAAAGCCGAAAGAGTTATTGCCATCCTTTTCACCCTTTCATTCGATTACAATAAATGAAATTTACAACCATTTTATTAGAAAGAGCTCATACTCTGAGAAAAATCATCTCAAGTCATATCTTTTTCAGGAATTGCGAGAAGATGTTGAGTTTTGAAATTTTGTGGTCATATTTCGGTCCCCTTTGGGTATCCCTTTATTCCAAGAATTTTTTGATCAGAATAAGAAATTTCCCCAAAGAAGAGATGGAAAAGCAATAAAATGCCGAAATGTTTCCAGGCTCTCAAATCAAATCAAATTTAATGTCTCTCTTATTTAAAGTTAATACTAATTGATTGGCGTCTCATTCAATGGACACATAATTTTATGCATTCCATTTAGAAGGGCCTCTACTATTACAAAGCCAGAGAACAGGGATGATATCCAAATGTATTTTGATTTATGCAAGTTTTTTCAGCTTTTCAGATGACAGCCGACGAGTGATAACAAGACAAATAAATAACGATCTGTTTTAGCTGAGAGTTGAGAAGTCGTCTCACCATTTATGGCATAATAAAAGCCGGGCGACAATTCAGCCGCCAGTCGACGGACAGCCACGACTATCATTATCACAGCCATGTAATAAACAGTCAGAACATTGGTCGGAATAGCGGCGAACAGCTGTAGTCTAGAGATTTATATTCAGCCATTACTTGAAATTATTTTTTTGGAGCACAGAATAAGACAATTTTTAGAGCAATACTTTTGCAGCGAATTTTGTTTTTCGACATTCAAACACTTTTTATAACTATTTTCTGTTATTTTAGTGCAAAATAAAGTTAAATAAAATTTATTTTAATACAATTTATTGCTATAGTCTTTCCGATGGGCCAACTCTTAAATTGGTCATAAAATTCATGGTTTGAAGTTATAGTGCTTTAAAAGCCATAGTCTGGGAGTGTATACCATTGGCACAAATGGACTGTCACTGAGTCGTTTAAGTCATTAAACTGGAAAATCATAAATTATTTGACTATAAATTATGTTTTATCTCAAGAATTAAAAGTTATATTTATTTTATGGCAAAACGATATGGTATTTGAATTCTAGAATTACACATAACTTTGGAAATCAATTTAAATTCCTTATCGAAGACTGCAATTAGTTTTTCATTAGAAAATCCATAAATTTGTTCAACTTTTAAGATTACAGTGAAATTCACTGTTTGTCACGACTTCGCGAAATCAAATAAAATCAGAAATGTGCAAGGTCTTGACGAAGTCTGGAAATGGGAGCCAACATTCGGTTATCAGTCCCTCATATTTCCAACGATTATCTCTTTTGAATTTCATTTATCTTCTCCGCTGTCTTTGATTTGTGTTTAATCCGTTTGAAAATTACAAATAATTATGACAAGAATAAGTCGAATCGTCAAAATTCTAGCACATCAATCAAAGCTTGTTCTGTTCAGTACCAGGGCCATTTGAATTGGCAAATATCTTAAGATGATAGCCTCTAATATAATCGCTAATGAATTTATTTGTTTACTGTTTTGATAAATACAATAAATACTTTGTAAGAATATTGTCCCAAATTTCACAAATAGTGCCTATATTTCAAATGATTGATAGAAATGTCTGACTATTGTTTAAAAACAGTCAACAGAATAGTCTTAAGAGTATTTTCAAAAATTAAAGTCAATCTTTAGATAAAATATTAACACTTATGTGAAATACACTCAAGAAATCTCTACACTTCTTATCATTTATATCAAACTGTTTGCCAAGAAGTTCAAGCACTCGATAAATGAAACTTATTTTCGACATTAAGACAGCTCTAAATAATTCATTTTAAGAGAGAGAGAGAGGGGGAGAGAGAAGGGGAGAGAGGGGGAGAGAGAGAAGGGGAGGGAGAGAGAGAGAGAG
>JAQIWP010002305.1:0-11392 GCA_034695525.1 Euzetes globulus
AAGGGCTAATGTTAAGTCTATGAAAAAGAGCTAATTATGTATAGTGTAATTTATTAAAGATAAGATTGAAATAGTTATGTTTAAAGGTGTAAATGTAGTGGAGATTAGGTTTGAGGCAAACCCTTTTTTACATTCAATTAATCTCCAAATAAGTTTTTAAATTTGAAAGAAAAATATCGGTAAATTGTGATTGGAATCTACTTAATATTAAGTCTTTTCTGGTAATAAAATTTCAGAAGCATTAATCTATTCTTTATAATTCATTTCTTTGACTAATTTAATTAGACAATGCTTTAATTTGTCACTTTTATAATTTCAAAAATTATTTTGCTTAACTTCATTATAATGGAGTATATTTTGCATTGATTTTTTATAGTTTGATTTTCGAATTTTGTTAATTATAACAGTTTTTGTTAATACTATCAGTAGTTCATTATAATGGTAGTTGACTGTATTTCATAAACTCAGAAAAGACAAGATGAACTTTGAAACAAGTTATAATATACAGCAGCTGTAATAGTCAACATTTATAGAATTGGTACATAAATAGAAAGCTCAAAGTAAAGTACTTCTAAGTATTTCTAATCAATTGTTGACTTTCAGTCCTTCGGATTAAGATAAATAAGTTGAGTAGTAAACAACTTTCATGTTTTATACAGTACACAAAACCAACTTCATTTTGGGAAAAGGTGATTTGCTTCAATTTGTTAAGATTTCCTGAACTGAATAATATTTTAGTTTCTAGTAAAGTTCTTTGTATTTCTGGCAACATTTTCTTTGGTGATCTGAGAGGTGTTCTGAGTCGAAGTTAATTTTGGACATTTTATACAATAAACTGTTTTTCACCTCATATTTCAAATAGTATTTATATTAAAAATAACTTAATTGTTCCTGTTTTAAAATGATATCTGGTTACGATAGAAAAGACTTCATCAAAACTCTGAAAAGGAGCTGGACAATTTAAACTGTGACATTATGTTTTTATTAGCTCACTCTTACAAGTTGTCGACAAACCCATTACAATATGGCTGAGTCTGAGAAGTATGTTTTCATTTGACTTCAATTTTTGTCTATTTTTTGGTTAGGTTAGGTTATGAGTACTGTCCACTAAAGGAAGAATTGAGTTGGAGGGGGGAAGGGGCGCATATGATGAACTTGTTTTAATTGTTGACAAACTACTTGATAAAAAATTTGTTCTGAAAATAGCTTAAGATCTCAATGTATTCATTGATCCGACTCTTAGCCCTCCGAACTATGAGTGGAAGGAGAGGAATAATTTTGAAAATTAATTTCTTTGTCTTGGTCTTTTGAGTAGGAATGTGGAGAAGGCCTGTGACGTGGCCCTAATTCAGGTACTTTCCACGCCTGAACCTGAAAGCGTTCCCCTGCAGAAAGACATCCGATCTGAAGACACACAACAGCCAGAGGACAGCACTGAAAAGGGGTAAAGTCAAAGCCAAGAAACTTCAGCGTAAAGCCTGCAAACTGGCCCCGGGACGATCCAATAAGACAAAAATACCAGCGCTCAGCAAATGTGAGGGACAGGCAGAACAGAATCAGAATTACTGGCCCTATGAGGACGACCAGACTACTGATAGTAATCTCGAGAGCGTTGAGAATAAGAGGAAGAAAACAAAAAAGATTTGAAAGAGTCGGTCCTTTTTTATACGGTTTTCCGAGAGTTTTCCCAAAGATTTTCGGCTCTAATTTTGTATTTAATTTCGTTTTTCCGTCAATTTTGGTTCAAATGAAACGATTGTCTCTGAAATTAAGCTCCGAATCAGTTTTGAATTTGCGGACAGAAAATGTCCTCAAATCAGGGATGACTAACGGAGAGGTATTTTTGTGTAAACCATCTCTGCCTCAAAATAAGTGACATTTACCTGTAATTTTCATCACATTATCACCAAATTTATTATTGGTTTAATTTGGATTTCATTTTCAATTTATATTAAAAACATTGTAATTTTTGGCAATAATTTGTCAATTAATGCCAAGTTTATTTGTTTTTTCCATCAATTCATTGGTAAATCTTTTTTTTCAGTAAAAATATATTTGAATGAAAACTAAAATCAGAGATCAAATTCTTATTAATTAAATTAAAATTTATTATAAAAGAAATGATTTTTGTTTTGTTAAGCAAAATGCTTTTTAAATGTAGTGCTAAAGAATCTGTGATTTGTTGTTATTCGCCCTAAAAATGTCGAATCAAATGAGGAATTCCTCTCATTTTTCTCTGATTGTGAATTAGAGAGGCATCGATTTTGATTTGATTTTATCTCTATCATATCAATAGAAAATTTAAACAGGAGGCAAAACTAAGTAAATGGACCTGGATTATAATAATTTCAAGAAAAGGAACTGTAAATTTCAGTTTACAAATAAAGGATATTCTCCTCGTATATTTCAAAAATATAGGTATTCTACTTGCTAAATCAAAAGTGAACACTTATTTGATCTGCAAATAAACTGATCTCTTTGTTCTAGTACAGTTCTAATGCAATAAATTACTTTAAAAGTTTTAATGAATGAACCAGGCAAAATATTGTTTTATTGTAATCAATTATAATTACTAATAATAAAAATTGAATTGAAAATATTGCAATAAGCCCATTTAATGAGAATCATAAGTAGCAAGCAATAAAAGAACCAAATAAAATAAAAATAAGATTTATGAAAATAATGACTCAACTTTTAAATGACTTAACTTACTAGAATCTAATTTATAAGGTTGAAGAGGTGGCAGATTTGTAAACATTGATTACATGTTTGCCATAACCATTGCTATAAAATTGATACTTCATTCTATGAAATGCAATCCATTTTGCTAAACCCAGAAATGTAGGCATAACATAAATATGCACCAAGTTTAAAATATGCTAGCTTAGAAGAAGATGGGTTTGTTTAAATGGAATAAAGAATGGCAGCATTTAAAAAGAGGATGTTCACAGAATATTGTCAACAGGCCCAATGTAATGAAACGAAAATATATTGAATGGCTAAGAGGGGTTACATTCTCTGGTTATGAACCACAACCATTCAATTTAAAGTCCAAATAGTAATAAACTCTGGAAAGTCATTAATTTCATAAATTTTTATTTTCATTGCTTAAAATATTTAAAGAGTTGTCTCAATACAAGTTCTGAAAGACCCCGAGTTTTCCAAAAATGATATCTTGTTCTGAAGTATTTTGACCTAAAATAATAAAATTGTCATTAATATGATTTGATATCTACTCGTGTCATACGTGAGCGCTATTTCTCTGACTAATGGAAGCAATCTTTTGTTCCAATTTCTTAACTTTCGTCGAATATTTGCGTTTAATTCTATCCAATTCTTCGTTCAAATCACTAGAATTAAGAGTTATTTCAAAAATTTTACTGAAATTCAAATTATATTATAAGGAAAGACATACGAATTGGCTTTTCTTAAGTCAATGACCAAAGTATCCGAAACTTGATTCATATCCCAATCTTTTCTATTACTTTCATCGCTACTATATTTAATTTTTTTGTTTGCCTTCAATTTCATGATTTGTTGGACAAGAATGGAGTTCTCCTTCTGAAGAGAATAGATTTGTGAACGAAGACTGGCATTCATTTCCTGTTAAACAACAATCGATTCATTTATAATATAAACCAAATTTGAGGAAAATTGAAAGCAATTTACTTTAATAGCGACCAAATCCTGCATCAAAACAATATTTTCAATGTTGACGTTTGGGTTATTAGTTGTCGAGTCTGGCAATACATTGGATTCCTTGATGGAGTCGACGATAAACGGTTCCAATTTGTTTATAGAACTTCTGATAATAGTTTTTTCGTCTTTTAATTTATTCAAAATATCTCTCAATTTATTTTCATGTTCGCGACTGAATGTATTGTTTGGCTTTAACTCAAATTCTGGACAGTTATCTTTCAAGTAATCCAATACCAACTCCTCCACATGTTTTCTATTCTGAGTGGCCAATGAATAAATTCGGAGGACTTCCTCTTTTTCCTCACTTTCTGACAGTTTTTCTACAAAATTCGATTACATTTAAATTACAATACTATCAGAAGTTACAGAAAATATGAGGAATTATTCCTCTTTTGATGTATTTTCAAATTCAAGTCTTGTTTGACAAAACCATCGATTTTTCATGAAATAAGAAAATCCAATTATAAGTACCATTCCTTCCCAGTCCGGCCGCTCGACAATTGGCTAAAACTAAACCGATTTCGGTTTCCAAGAGTGAGACCAATAGTTGGGTAATATGCAGTGCTTTGTCAGAGTAGTCGAGAGCCAACTCCAGCGCTGTGTTATTTGCGTCATATTTGCCCAACAAAACGGTTAATCTAATTAAAAGTAATTTAATTAATGGTTTATTGCAATAAAGGCTGCAGTCATTTGTCAGTCGAATGCAGACCTTTCAGCGCTTTCCTTGCTTTGGTTCAAATGTAGAGCCGACAGATCGATCTGAGTCTCCAAATTAGATATTCTGCACTGGAGCCGATCGATTTCCAGAGCAGTTGCGTGACTGTCGTGACTCTCATACCGATTCTGTCGCCTGTTGTTTATGTTTTCTGTTTCAGACAAAACTAATTCATTTGGTATTCGTTTTTCTATGTCTGTAAATACAACTCCTGTTTTCAAATTGAACACTGAATTGGTTTCTAACGATTCATCGTTATTAGTGACTGCATTCAAATCACAAGTGTTTTCCTCTGGAATCTCATTTTGCCCTTCACTGCATTCGTCGTCTTCCTCTTTGATCGTCAAAAACTGAGAGTAATTGAGATTTTGTGACAATTCTCCGATAATAGACTGCAATTCTGTAATCCTGTCCTCATATTCCTTACGTTCCTTCAGTTTTTTCTTTTCTATGTCTTTAATTATAGATATTTTTTCCTCCTATTTGATAGAAAACAAATTTATTTTGGGCTTAAACTGAATAAAATTTTGAATAAATTTGAATAAAATTCTAGTTTTTGAGTAATTTTTAAAGAAATAAGTAATAGAAGGCATACCTTAAGAGAGAGTATCTGTTTTTGTAGGAATTCATGTTCTCTAAGAATAGCCTTCAATTGGCTGTTAATTCGACTCTTTTCTTGTTTGATGTTATTTATCGATTCGATGTAATACTAATGCAAAAGAGACTTACAATTAATTGTCAAATGGAAGGCCTATATTGTGAGCCATACTCTGTTGGCCAGATCTAAGAGTTCATTGATATTGGAGGGCAATTCAATACCAGACGCCTCTATCTGTTTGTGTAGAGAAATAGTGTCGACTTCGAGGTCATGAGTGCCGGAATCGAATTCCCAACTGTCGTGTCGTTGGTATCGCATATTCCAACCCTCAGTACCACTGCTTTCAGTCTCAATGGTTGTGACCTCTTTCTGACCCCAAATCTGTTGGTTGTCATTATAGAGCATCGATGAGCGGCACTGTTGTGACCCAAAGGCCTGTTCGTCAGTCACCGAAGACAACTCGAAACTGGAGGCCTGACTCGAACCATCCAGAAGGGGTTCCTTTGATTCACTGATAGTAGACTCACTATCTTCCGAAGTGTCTGACTGTT
The DNA here is from genome assembly GCA_034695525.1 of Euzetes globulus. NCBI lineage: Eukaryota > Metazoa > Arthropoda > Arachnida > Sarcoptiformes > Euzetidae > Euzetes > Euzetes globulus. The sequence continues at coordinate 5,564 of JAQIWP010002305.1, forward strand.
TGGTGTCCAACAATTCTGACCTTCGTTTGACAAAATCGGAGTAAGAGATGCATCCGTTGGAATCAGTTCCTAGTTCTTCCATTATTTCTTCGACGCAGTCGTCCATTTCAAGTTGAGCACAGACTTGTCGTATGTCATCATATGTGATAAAACCGTCACCATTAGTATCACAAGTGAAGAACAGACGTTTGATTCTTTCATCTTCCGGAGTGGAATGAGTGGACTCGGAATCACTTCTATCGTTACTGTCATTAAGGCTTAAATTCGTTATTTCGTTATCAGAGATATACTCCATATTAACCACTCTATCACTGATTCATAACTGACTCTAAGAAAAGAATATTCTTTTATAAAAGCGATCAGAACAACGATATGGACCCAATCAGAAGCAACGGTCGACTATAACGCCGGGCGCTAAGCATTTGGTTCTAGAAAAGAGTGACAGAAGTGCTGATCAGCACATTTACAGTCATTCATTATTCACATTTGATTTGGGATTCGATACTTACGGCCAAAGAGGAGGATATGTTTTGAAGCGTTTAATTCGAATGAATGTTTGTTCACTTTAGTGGAAGCGCTGGTGTATCGCAAAAGCTTACCACTAGTTCTGCCGGACTCTACACATCACACAGAATGCTATGAATGCAGAAAACTCTTCGATCAATACTTGGAGTTGCGATAGAGATAGCGATACTCACTCTTTAGATGAGGACTAACAGCACATCATATTAACTGTCACTTTACTAAGAAATGCATTACATTATCGATCGCTATTCCTATTAATAATTGACAGAAAAACAGATAATTAAATGAACACAAAAACAAGACTATTATCCGACCAAACTTTGCCCAAAATAAAAGGCAAACATTTGGGAAAAGCTAAACATAAAAGAACAAAAACAACTCATAAATTGATTAATGAAAATGAATGGCACGTCTTTATTTTCGATACTATAATTGAGCAACAGTTGTGTCCAGCAATTGTCGTTTACTTTGAAATTAATACCATTTCATTAAAGTAACTCTTTTGAGACTTCACACAGAATTTTAAACTCAATGATTAAAATGTAAATATGTTTTAACGAAATTTACAATTTTCTGACCCACTCTTCGAATCAATAGTCGAGAGTCACATGAGTTCTGTTTATTGGTTTTATACAAATTGAAAAAATAGACTAATATTTGAATATTTCGTTTCAATAATCAAATAAATAACAAATAAAGTTCAGACAAATTAATATCTCATAAATGTATGCATCCATGAAATGTCACTCCTTTTGGTTAAGTCGGAGCTCATGAATGAAAACATCGGTCGACTAGACTTGCGATTTGTCTGACAATCAGATTAAAGAAAATTAAAACATTAAAACTAAAACTTGCAAAATAATAAAAATAATTCAAATAAAGAATACTATATTAAAGGCGGCGCCAAAAGTGTGAAAATAATCCAAAACAATAGGTTTTATCTCTTTTTTCTGTCTTCACATCAATTGTCACAGAAATTGTGTTTTCATTGACAAAAGTAATCCTTAGTTTTTTGTGTAAAATCTTCGAAATGAGAATCCAATGATTGATTGCACTTAAAATGATTGTGAATTGTTGAGTAGGAAAACACTGGCAGCTGTGCGTCCTGTCTCTCCCCCAGTGAGCCTTTAATCCAATAAAACTGTGTTTCAAAGTCCATATCACATCAAAATTGTGATCAAAGAATCGGAACAATAATCAGATGAAAAGAATGGCTGACAGTGACTGTCATCAGTTGCGCTAATCATCGTTAGGATCACCTCCAAGTGGTGTCATATTTGCTCCAAGAAGGCGGAGGCGCTAAATAAACGCGACGGCCCTTATGCATGAATGTGACGACACCTCTATAACCAGTGCGCGGAACTCCAGACTAAAATGTGGGCGAGAATGCAATTATCGATTAGTTGGATGACCGGTAGAGTCAGTGCTCAACCAACACATACCTTGAAGTCATCCATCAAACCGAGCGCTTTGGCTGTCTTTTTATAGCCATCTTTTGTACTATAGGTTACGCGAACCGAACCTTCGTTTGGAATCTCAGATCGTTGTAACTGTTGGATAGTCACTGAAGGACTTCCATATACTTTCTTAACCCAATCCACGTCATAATTCTCCTGGAAATCGATGAAACGAATCAGAAACCAATTATATAACAGAATAGAAAGTGTTTGAGTCTTGACTTACTTTCAATAAATAGGTTAAATTCAATTGAGAGAAAGGCACCGACTGTTCGTTCAGTTTTATGAATTTTAAATGTTTTTCATAGAATAGACCACTGAATCAATTGAACAAATATTAGTCCATTAGAAAAGGGATAACATTAGTAAAGCGATCGATTCAATACTTGCTGACTCCTATTTTGCCGAATGTGCGCGAACGCGACAGTTCTGGACGTATACACGCCCTGTCTCTTCGCTGTTCGGGCTCTCGGATCCAATCGTCCCAAAAACTAAATGCAAATAATTATTAGTATTTTTGTTCAAAACAATTTCAAATATGCAGTAAGAAAAGGACTGACGCTTTCGGCCATTTTGTTTGGAACTCTAGCCATAAGTCTTTGGTTAACATCCATCCGAGTCCGGGAAAGAAATCAGATCTGTATAACAAATCTGTGCCAAAGAATAACAGATTAAGTGATTTAAAGAAATGAAGTCAATGTGTGTAATACCGGCTTCGTTGGAGACGAGTCCCTCTTTGCCGTTGTCATTCCAGGCACTGATGCAATAGAGAGTCGGATCTGTTTTCAGTAAAGGATAGAGGGCTCGAAAGTATTCAAAAAAGTCAGGCGCAATGTCTAAGTCGTCTTCGACTATGAGGACTGTGTCGTAATTAAGTGAATGAAATGTTTGGTTGAGAGCCCACCCGTAATGACGCGATATCTTGTAATAACCTTTGAATTTTTTAGCCTTTCCCGTAAGAGGAATGTCACTCTGATCTGGTTGTCTAATCAGAGTTATTTGGTCGCCATATGATAGGATAGCCTTACGGGTCGGCTCATGATTGCAATCTTGACTGACAACTATCGGAAAATTTCGTGGATTCGGACGATATTTGAGTAATTGATCCAAATTTCTCTTAACTGTTAGTCGATTGCAAGCGAACAACAGAACACAAATTACCGGATCCTATAATTGTTAGAAATTGGATACAAAACAAAATCATTTGACAATTATTTGATTAATTAACTCAAAGTATACTTTAAATGGTATTCGAAAAGGATTCGGTTTCACAGTTTGACAGCAAATCACATTTAGAGTGGAAACAGAACTCACACTTTCAATGGCCAAAGTCCTGTCCAATGAGAGTGCGTCCGGGTTTTCGGCCAAAATATGTTTGATATCTTTCCCAGTTTTGATTATCTGTTGTCTTATATTCTTGAGAGTCATTAGCAACACTTCATTTGACTTCAATTGTTGTCTTAATTCACTCTCGAGAGCATCGACCTCTTTGTTCACTTCTTCGTATTTAAATATAGACTAAGAAAATGAGAGCAAAACAAACCATTAATTGAATAATAAATTCAATTTGGAGAAGAGATTAGTAAAAGAAGTGGTAATCACTTTAATAGTATTTGGTTTGTGAACGAATAGATAGCAAAGAACTGCAGTCCAACAGATGAACGAAAGCGATCCAATCAAATAAAATGTTTTCCTTCGCATACTTTACGCATACTTTTGCTGCCGAAGACTATTCCAAATCTGTGACAAAACTGCTAACCATTGCCTTCAAAAGACAATTAAACAGTTCAATAATCAAATGTTTATAATTATGTAAATATTTAATGAAAATAAGGTAATCACTGAATCGATTAGTTTTGAAAAACATATTTTGCATCGATTTGTGACACAAAAAACTAATAACTGTTTTATCAGAATATAAGCCATAAATAATTGGATTCTGTTTTTCTGTCGCAACGAAATGGACTTAATTTTCGTCAAATGATTCACAAAATGAATCGATTTTTCTTTCAATTACTAAAAGCTTTTCTAAAAATAATTACATTTTGATTGAAAACTATAAACATCTTAATGTCATATAATATAAACATAAAAACAGTCAGACTATACAAAAGACATACCTATTAACCAAATTAAACAAAAAGGCAATCATTTGAATCAAATTATTCCCACATTTTTCAGACAAATGTTGTCATATCTGATGAATGAAAATATAAAACAATTACTAATAGAGACAATAAAACCATTTAAATCTCAGTGGAAGTCAATTAACACTGAAATGTGATTAAAATAAATTTTTAAAAATTCAAAAGAGATATAAAGTAAAAGATAAAAATCTAATGAAAAAAACCCAAAAGTAAAACATTTGATGTTTTGTTGATGTCATCAATACTTTGAATACAATTTCAATATTTAATTCAATAACAAAATAATTGAATTACAAATCAAAAGATACTCACAATTGAAGGCAAATGTGGACCAAAAAAGAGCGTAATTTAAAACTAAATTAAATTAATTGAATTGAATTGAATTAAAAAATTAGGGCCAAAACTAAAAGCCGATAATTGAATACTATTTACAACGATATCACTATTTCCTAAACTAATAAATAAATTCATAAATAATTAGTCGGATCTACAGCTAAATCAAAGTTTAACCGAGTCTTTGATTAAATTATTAATATAATCATTGGTTAAATTTAAGTAAATTGTAGTTAAAAAAAGCAATCTTTTGATTGAATTTCCATTAATTTTAACGAAACGGGAGTCGAAGTGTTGTACAAAACATTGCATCGAATGAGTGCTGAAAAGAATTCATTCATTCAGTCATTGAATGCAAAACGCGTCTCAAAACTCTATTCTCGACCAACAGATAACGCCATTCAAACACATTCTCCTCTTTAAACACTATTTTTTAATTCCTGAAGATTTAACATTTTCTTTATTTTTAATTCAATTTCAAGTTATCTTTAAGACTAGTTTTCTATTTTATGAAAATTTAAGGCTAGCCATGAAGTTTTAAATATTGATACTGAACAGTTACTTTTGATAAAAGGGATATTAGCAATTATGAAAATAAGTTGATGGGCATTTGTTTTTTTTTCATTTACGGGAGAAATAAATTGTTCGCATATTCCGGTCGTTAATGGTGAATGAGTAACATATTTAACTTTAGCCAGATGATAATTACAGAGTTTATTAGGGATTTTCAAAGGGAAAGTCAGACTCTTTTTTAAGTATCTATGATTTGATATTATTGTTGCACAAAAATAATATAATGAAAAATCTAAAAAATTGATTTGATCAAGGTGTTATTAGGACAATTAGTCAGTTCTGGTAGCAGCTCATTTTTCAAAAACCAGAATATCCTGAATAAGTTGACAACAAAAAAACATATTTCAGGTTTCAATAGAATATACTATAAGAGCACATTAACAGCTGAATCAAATAATTTTTTCCCTGCAGTATTATTTTGTCTAGTTTATTTAAAAATTGTACAGGAAACCTGATTAATTGTCGTTAATTTTCTTAAATATTTCTTGGTGTAATAGTCGTTTTTCTGGCATTTGTTTGAGCCTAGTTCGTATTTCAAACCTCTGCCCAAGATGTCCTGCTATGTATTTTCGATGCCTAAAAAATGACCTCTCATTCCATTCAAACCATTTTACATAAGACTTAAATATTCAGGATCTATAATAGACAACTAAGAAACCACCAAAAAACCACCAAGAAACCACCAAGAAACCATAAAGAAACCATAAAGAAACCACCAAGAAACCACCAAGAAACCACCAAGAAACCACCAAGAAACCACCAAGAAACCACCAAGAAACCACCAAGAAACCACC
>JAQIWP010002306.1:0-11390 GCA_034695525.1 Euzetes globulus
CTTCCGATCTCTCTCTCTCTCTCCCCCTCCCTCCCTCCCTCCCTCCCCTTTCTCACTGAAACATCTCTCTCTCTCTCCAATCAATAAATGATTTCATTCTCTAATCTCTTTTTCTTTTATTAGAAGAACTCTTTTCAATAATGATTTTTTTGGGGGATTTTTATTATTTTGTTTTGTAATAATAATTTGTGATCCAATCAATTATTATGACATTTGAGTCGCGTTGTGTCTCATATTCTTTTCCTCATATCCTAATAATTTGCGATCAAATCTGAATTTTCATATTAAAAGCGAACCGAATGTGAAGTAATGGTAATAATAATAATAATAATCGCAATAATAAGTTCTGAACAAAATATCTGAAGAAAAAAACATTTATTGCATTATAAGTAGAGCAGACTTTTTTGTTATAATGAGTCAACCATTGAGTCTATTCCCGAATTCTTATGTATTTATCTGTCCCTCGAGTGCTAATAACCGGAGACTAGAATTGAAGTATCGAAAAGTTTTTCGAGTCTAATGGATATGCAGTCTATGTGTTGTTATTCAGTCGACTGTCTCTCAGCTTCGCATCTAATTCATGAACGGAAAATGTAATAGTGGTCAGCACAATAAGACTTTCCCTTTCTAGCCGACAGACAATATGCCTGTGCGTTCTCCATATTATCCATTTGAGGCCTCTTTATGTAATGAAACTGTAGTGGACTTCCCCAATGAGAATGCATTTGTTGATGAGGTCCTAACTTATGCCCAATTCTCAGATTATTGTCTAAATATCGTTGCATTTCATCTCTGTTTTGTTTCTTGCTATGAATTCGGGGAGAATTTGGTGAAACATATTTCGTATAGAAAGCCATTCATATGTTGTGCTGAGGGTATACCTGAATCTAATTCCTTCTAATATTTCCATTTCTTGTTATCCAATTTTTTTTCTTTTCTGCTCAGCTATGCATTACTAGTGCTGGCATTTAACCCAGGCTTTTGTATATGTGAGTGTGTGTTGTGCTGTGCATTAGTTGCATGTGATGTAACCCCAGAGTTGTGTTGTGCCACTTGATTGATGATGATTTAATCCTGGTTTATATGGCCAAAGGGTGGTTGTGCTGTGCGCTGACCATTTAGATGTAATACATCATACCTTAGGCCTCATACTTGCATTACATGCACTGCACTGGTATTCCATATCCAAAAATGCATTAGAGTTATGGACACACAAAACCTCTCATAATAATAGTATCACTATTTCTGTTATATTCAATACAATATTCTTATCGTTTTTATGCTCTTCTTATGCGATATAATCGAAGAAATTCTGTTCAAAAACCAATTCTTATATAAAATGTGGCCAAAGATCTGTTCAGACAGTACTTAACGTTTCAATTGAATGACTAAAACATTTCAATTGTATTTTTGAAGTAATTTATAATTTGTTTTTCTTTTTCGTTTTTTTAGGTAAGAAAAAAAAGAAATATTTTTCTTTGGAAAGAATATTTCAATTAATGGTTGGAATCTTTAAAAGAGGGACTGAAATGTCTGTTAGGATAAGACAGTTGTGCAAAGTATGAGAGCACACGTAATCCGATGATTAAAGTCAGTCCTATTTAGCTGACAGTTCACGTTCTGCACAACCAAAAGGTTTTTCAATAATTAAATGAAAGCAAAACTAAAAATTGAGAAAAAATGTCTTAACTTTTCTCTTATAAGTTATTTATATTATTTTTGCTTCTTTTATAACTATAAATATTATTACTTTTTAAAGAGCTGTGCAATCGTTTTATTGCCCGACCATATAATTCTCGTAAATGAATATAATTTTATTTTATTTCTTTTGATATAAGTTTTTTATATTTCTATTTAATTTTCCGTACATTTCGTTTGATATGATTTTTTCGGACCATTTATCTGTTTTGTGAGAAAAATACTTAATTTTTTGACTCCAATCGTAGTCTTGTGTTATGTTTTTTGATAATAGATTTTTTATGGATTCGTTTTTTTCACCAAAGAATTTCGTGTGTAATTCTGTGCTCGAGATAACAGACAATGTTTAGGCCAGTGCTCACACACTGGTCTCATGTCTTGTACGCTCATATTTTAGTAGTGGTTTTGGTCAATGAATGCCAGAACTGATCCATAAAATGATTTTTACGAGAATATAAAATGACGAGCGATGTATACATTGAGCTCTGATTTCACTTAATTTTTGCTCTCATTTTGTTGTTGTCTGGCATTGCCTTAACTTTATGACCATCTCTTGAATGGCTGTGTTTTGCACTCTCTCTCTCCCTCTCCAGTGCTATCACTCACTCATTCACTTCTCGTTCTCATCATTTCAATCATTATTATCGTGTGAGCCGTAAATAGCATTTGATTCTCTCACTGACTGCCAAATGATTTACAACACATTTATATACATAACAAACAGTAGTATTATATTCAGCGAAGAATTTCTTTTTTATTGTTTCCAGCAATTTGTTTGTCGTAAAAGACATTTTGTTTTTCTCCTCAATTTCTATATTTTATTGCAAAGAATTCCGTTTTTAATTAATTTCATTAAAATATTTCCATAGAGAATATCAAATTTTTTCGGTGAACAGCACTCGTTCTTTGAGCGTAATTTCCAGAGACAATAGTCTTTGTCTGTAATTCGTTCGGAAAAAAAGAGTTTTCTTTGAGCAAAATTTGATTATTAGTTGAGTTAATAACAAAGCAAGAATTTAGTCTCTCTTTTGTGTCGCGCTTTTTCTCCCAAACATCGAAAACCTTATTTTCTTGCTTAACATTTGTGCCAAAAATTGTTTTCTTGTGTTTTTCCAAAGAATACAGTATTGTGTTGTGTGTGTTGTGCATAGTCTGCAAGAGTTGAGCCTTTTTAATATGTTAATGCATTAAATTGAATGCATAGCAAAGTAGTTGTGAGCACCAGAAGAAAAAAAAGCTCAACACTAATAATGCAATTGGCGTTTGCCTTCCTTTTGCACTCACAAGCGATTCATTTTATATTACAATTTCAAAAATTGCTGCATTACTTAACAGCACTTTCGCTTTCATACAATTTAATACAGCGATCGCTACTATTTTGGCTCCAAATTTTCGCTGGTCTTCTACTCCACTCGTACACCAGTGCTGTGCTGTGTGTGTGTATGTGCCACACTCGACATTACTTACTTTACTGATTGAATTTTGAGTGCACTGCCATTACTTATATAAGCAAAAAAATTCGTTTATTGTATGGATTAGTTTTAGTTATAATATGGAGTAGTTGTGAATCTGTCTGTGCTTTTCATTTGCGAATCGCAGCCCTATTCTTGAGAACAGGCATTCATTGGGAATTTCATCCACTCTCGTATGAAATATATTTTTGGAGACAATTTTCAGCTAATTTGCAAAATGTATGCCTAAAAGTAAAACTACTACTCTTTTACTCAATTCACTTGCACTCAACTCTTGAGCCAATAAAGTGACGAATGTTTTTAGAGCCAGAAAACGATTGAAGTGAAGAACATTTTTTAGCATAAATTCTATTACCGCATACTTTACTCTTACTTAACATTTACTACACAAACGTAGAAATGCAGAGAAAAAACAACACTAAAAAAAACTTAATATAAGTTTTATATAAATTTTATGCATATATTCATAGATTTGATTCTCTCGAAGGCAGTGCAGAGAAAAATACCAAAACTTTTGTGTCACAGATTCTCAGCGTATTTGTGATGTAAAGTGAATTTGCTGTGAAGACTGAGCTCTAAATCAAGTGTTGAGACACTTCTTCACTTATATTCCTCGATGTCTTTTCATCTCTGATTTATACATTATTTTTGTTCATTCTATGAAATATTTTTTTACATATATTCGCATAACAAATACGAATTTCATGCCTTTTCGGCTTTGGGTTCACATCCTTTTTATTTCCATTTATTCCATTTGAAAGTAGATTTCTTTTCGATCTGAATTCTTGCAAATCTATTCCCATTCCGACCACTTCTCTGTGCGAAACAATTTTTGTCTCCAAATTAGGCGTTTCATTGATTTTCTGTGCGAATAGTTTTTTGTCGGGTTATTATAAATAGCTTTTTCATTCAGAGCTAAGCCTCGGTTTTGTATAAATTTTTGTTCAATACTTTTTATATGAATAATAGTTTTTTATTACATATTAATAATGTTTTTCTTTCAGGAAAACTGTTGTCGAGTAATATTTTTTACTCTGCATTCATAGCTCTCTTCCTCTTCCACTTCTGTTCCTCTCTTTTTAATCGTTGGTTCGTTTGATTCTCTTATCAGAAGAATAATTAAAATTTTCGAAAGTCATAAATCAATTTCATATTAAATTCGAGCAAATTATTACATTTTAATAGAGGAGACTCACAATCAACTAAAGCATAACATTTTCCTAAATGATAACTTAATTAAATGAGTTGTTAATGTAATTTATAAGTTCACTCACTTCAGGTCTCTCTCTCTCTCTCTCTCTCTCTCTCTCTCTCTCTCTCTCTCTCCACATTTCTTGAAGACACCATTCATACAAACACTGGAAACAAAAAATAAATAAGAAATTCTTGGTTTATTTTTGAACAGTCGTCCCCCGTCTCAGAAAAATGCCATTTCTCTCCTCTTTGGCCAAATGCCAGTCAAACATCAGAATAGACTTTCTTTTTATATTTAATGTTTAAATTAAAAATAATAACAATTAAAGGTTAAAATAATTGCTTTAAGTTTATTAGTTTCTTAGAAGCTTTAGTTGAAACGTAAAGAAAGTTTTAGTTTTTTTATTTACCATTTATTGGTGGAAATGATTGCCGTAGCGATCATTGAGAATGTTATTCAAAATACCTAAAGTCATATAAACATAATCTGAGCGCACATTCTCTTCGCTGTGCAATTCTCAGGGCTCTAAATATCTTCAACTCTTTTTATGTCTTCTCAACTCTTAGCAACTCTGAAGAGATTTTTTTCGCTCTTTTATTGGCTTTACTTTCTTTGATTCGTTTTGAAGCACAGAATATCCCGAAGTTTTAGTACTGATAGCTCTGAACTCTTTCTCTCATAAGAGAACAGTGCAATGGGTTTTGATTTAGATTTATGATCCATTACTGGTGGTCCCTATTTATGGGATTCATAGTATTGGCCTGAGTACCGGTGCCTCTCTGTGCTAAGTTATCTATGTAACTGTATATACAGATAAATAGCGATCAGAAACAATATAATTGGTATAAAGTGTTTCTCGACTAATGAATTATTATTCTCCATATTATTTATGTATTTCAACGTTTGGCTAAAAAATTATAATTTATTTTAATATCCATTCATATAATTCATTTAAAACCATTCAAAAGCGTTGTAAATGTCAGCTCACTTTCAAACTCAATAACATTATTATTGCGTTTTTTATTTTTCTTTGATTGAAATAATATTATTATATCTTTGAAACTCTTTTAAGAGTCTTTGACATTTGCAGTGTTGCGGATGACTGTCCTCTCATTCAGTCTCATGTTATTCGTTATTCATTGTGTCGTTAAATCAAATCAAATTTTTATGATTAGAGTCGAGTCGAACACAATATGAGAATAATTTTTATTAGACTTAACAGCAATAACCAGAGCCTACTCTACATATACTCTAAACCTTATTCGGGCACAATATCCGAATAAAGGAGTGGGTCCATATCAGTAGTGGAGAGGACAGACTTTCATCTTATCTCTTATATAACACTTTAGTATTTTTATTGTCCCCCTGAGAAAGCCATCTGTCAAAAAGCACAACCATTTTCTCTTCTGTTCAAAATCCAAACAGTGAATGGAAAATACATTTGGCGTACGACCGGTGCTCTGGTTATGCATTTGTATGACCAATGCATTGACTATCGCTTTACACTTATAATAATTTTTTGTTAGTTTTCAGACCAAAACAGACAAAAAAAGTTGCCTCAAGAGAGGCGTCCATACTATCCATACTATCATATCTAGTATTAAATGTCATATATATGGCCATAAGAAGAGCTCTTCTCAAATAATTTTCTGTGTGTTCTCTTTGTATGTCTTTAGCTCATAGATATTGATAGTAATTTTAGTGCCACTATTTTCACTGATCTTTTTTCTGTCTCTCTGTGCGGATAATTGCAATCGTTATGTGTTGTGTGCGTCCACTCTGTCTATGAGTGTCTCAACCAATAAGTATTAAAAAAATTATTATAGTATTTATCGTACGCTCGATATCTGACAAAAAATGACGAAATGACGATCTCGTTATATAAAAGATTTCTTTCACTGCTCTTTATTTTTGCCGTTTTATGTGTTATATTACAGAACAGACTACACAAGTGTGAGACCATCCAAAAGATTGGATCAGAAGCGCACACCATTTTGCCTGTACTCTGATTGAGAGTAATGAGAACATAGATTTCAGGACCAAAGCTCAGACAAAATTGGGAGAGAGAGGGAGAGAGAGAGAGAGAGAAAGCACTGATAGACAGAGAAAATAACATTTTCTGCTCCAATGAATTTGTAGTGAATTTCATTCGCCTTTTTTCAGTGAAAATGACCGCTCGATAAGATTTGTGCCAATGAAATGGGGAGCGAATGCACACAGAAATGGCTTTTTATATCCATTTCTGTGTTAAGTAAGTGTTGGCCCATAACTATGTTATAAGGATTTCTCCCTGCTTCTAATTTTCTGTTACTATGGCTTTGATTTTTGAGTCATTCGTTTGGTTCACCGCTATAATAGTCTTCAATCAAATATAAAAAATTTTTAAAGTGTATATTGTTTAAGGAGTTTAAAGTTTAAATTTAGGGGGTGGGCGCGAACGGCATTCCTATTTGTTTTGAATGACGACAAAATGCTCTTTTAAAGTCTACACCATTTGCTAAGTCGCGACTCATATAATGCGATAATCAGTGAGAAATGGAATGAAAAATTTGGTGGAAAATAAGCGAAGAGAAAAAGAGTCACTCCGATAGAGATTGACTGACTGTTGCTTTTTGTAGTCTGACTTCTCTGACTGTGCGGCCCATTATTCTCATCAGTTTTTTTAGCTTTGATTTTATTTTTCATAAATTTTTCGTTATGTTTGTAATCTAATACTTCTCTCACACACTGAGAGTCAGACCATTTGATAGGAGATTTTTAGCCGAGATTACACTCAAAGCAAACCCAAAAAACTTTTCTCTCTTTGTCTCTAATTTTATTGTGGCTTTTGTTATATGCATTAGGGTTTGCGTTATGTAAGTCACACTCGCCATACAATGCTTGTGCCAGTCGTACTCAGTAGGGGTCAGTCATCTGGTGATGGAGGCAACGACTTCCCTCCCATATGAGCCCCCCGTTTGAAGTGAAAAATTCTTGGAATTGGGCAAAAATCTATCATTATTTTATCGAAAGTTTGTGTTATTATCAAAGGCTAGAGTCAACTGTGCCTTCAATTCAATTAAATGATGTCAACTAATAATATGAATCTAATATAAGCCTCTTTTCGATCAACTGTTTTGCATACAGTGCTCAGCCCTATCTCATAGGCCTTGCATTGCAGGTCTGATATCATTGTCTGTTTATTATATGTATCTCTCTTTGACAGCCAGTGTTTGATAGGAATGTAATGCCAAACATTAGACAATGTGTAGAATATTCCTGCGCTCCAAACGCGAGAGAGAGAGAGTTGGTTGAGATGTGAAAAATTCATTAAATATGACGGCGCGCCCCAAACGCGCTCTGATCTCATGTGCCACAAAAGTTTGTTATTAAACTCTGGATTGACTAATATTTTTCAATATATGCTTAACATTATTCGATATCTCGGGTCGAACGGAGATCTGGTCTACACTTAAGATATGTGTTCCTAATATTATATGATATGCTCTCCTCCAGTGTTGTATTGAATTGTTTGGAATATGATTTTGGAAGAACTGGTTGTGTTTTGCCATTTTGATGATATGTCATCCGACAACATGCGAACGGCACTAACATCTGCTGTTCCCTTACTATTATACTTTTCTTCTTTATTTCTACGTTTTTGTGTATATGTTGTGCTGTGCTCTGAGTCGTTCTCTTATAATAATATGATATGTAATGATGGCATCTGTAGTCTATGTGTTAGATCACCGACTGTTTCAATATTAAATGTTATGTATTTTTTGTAGTTGAAGTTCAGCTCAGGATAGGCATAGCACAGGCTTTTCACCAGTTCTGGCATTTTTCTAATTAAAAGTCAAAAACTTTTCTCTCGAACGACGTGTTATTATATTTAATAAAATTCATTAAATAATTATGAGTTTTAGTCGAAAAACATTTCTGAACCGAACTTTTATGGTATTCCTGGCTTTAACTGTCTTTCTCTCACATGGTTTCGATGCCGTCATTGGTATCTCATTCGCGAATCTAACAAATTATTTGCATTAATAAAATTCATTTCAATTGAAAGTTGCTTTTTTCAATTCTCTGTGAATTCCATTTCAGTTTTATTTCAATTCATGAATTATAATTGAAAATTAAATTTTCAAATTCATTTGATTTCAAGGATTGTCTGAGTGCTGAGTGAACTGAGCAGAGATTTTCATTTTATTTCGTTAGGTTTTAATCTTTTCATTCAATTACTGAAAAAAAGTCAGTCTTTGAAAAAAATTACTTTTTTCTCTTAAAATTGAATTTCTCTGAAAAATTAAAATTTTATTCTTCTCTCTCTTCGCTGAAATTAATTTCCACCAAAAATAATATGAATTTGATTTGATTTTAGTGTTGATTTCATTTTGGTGTTGATGTCGACCAACAAAATTGAATAGAAATTTCATCAGAAAAGTGGTGAAAAATATTCTATTTTTTCATCGTTGGGTTTTTGGGCGTCGAATGTTTGACTGAATTGTGTTTCGCAAATGAGTTGCGATAGTATTATACGTTTTCGCATTAAACTAATGCTGATATTTCATGAGTTGATTTGAGTGACTATTCCTGTGCTCTCAAGTGATGCACCTTTTCTTATGCATGTAATGCCGAAAGTAGTGATTTTTTGGGTGCGTTTTTCGGTACGACTAAATGCACTGTTAGGTTGTGCGCTAATATTAAAAATCTTTTAATACATACATACATTTATAGCCCATATATTGAGAGTCATATATACGATACTGTTTTTAATGTCGAATGAATTTGATGTGAATCAAAATTAGAAGAATAGGGTTCGCCCTATTAGTTAGTATGCAGGGCTGTGCTGTTCTGTTTTCTCTCTCTCTCTCTCTCTCTCGCTCTCTCCCTCTCACTCTCTCTGCCAGTGCTGGCCTGCAGTGATGGCAGCGTTCAAATGGGAGATGTGTTGTCTTGAATTGCAATGAATAGCAGATAAGCCATACATTGCATAACACATTCTCTTTGGCTTCTAATCTACACAAACACTAAGATATGGTTTTTGAGGGAATTTTTCAAATTTGCAAATTTGGACCACATATCAAGTCTTTGTTTCTGAACCGTTCATTGCATTCAATTGCATACAATTGCCGTTTCGACTAAAATCCAGTTCAAAAAATCAGTCAAAACTAAGTCGCAACTCATTAGTTGTCGTTATTGGAGAAGTGAGCCCTTCTGGAGTGGTAGGAAGTGATCTCGTTATCATTGAGTCAGTTTTGAAATTTTTTAAAGCTCTCTATTATATGTCAGCTCCGGCCTCTCAGCTCTGCCTCTATTCTCTGCAATATTAGCTCAAATGTCTATTGTATTCAATATTCATAGCATTTTATAAGAGTATTCTCTAAAAATTTATCACTGAATTTATTTTAACAATTTTCGTGAACAGTATTTCTTTTTTCTTTTCTTATTTTTCAATAGTCAGACAATTTATGCCTCCCTGTTCTGTTCAAAAACTGATCGTCTCTTTGTCACTGTCCAAACTGCTCAGTCATTCTTAGCCTTCTTTTTAGTGTTTCTCTGCATCCGACTGTCCTCTCACTCGTTAGTGATTTATTTCGCGACTATTTTTCCTCCTATTTATGTCTATTCTTCTGGTGTTTGTTGTGATACAAATTCGTGAGACTTTGTAACTGTTGTCCATTTCTAGTGCTCTCTCCGTATGCATGAAATACTCATCAAATGATAGCCTTTTAAAATCTCATCCAATCGCTCCTCCATTCGTTTCTCCACAAAGAAAACGTGACATTTATGTGTTGCCTCTATCTGTAGATTTAATTTTAAAAATTTAATTCCCTTCCTTTTGGTTGCCATTATTTTTAGCCCTGGACCTAAACTTGCAATAAATTTTGTTTCGATTTTCAATTTTTTTCACGTTTTAAGAAAAAAAACACAAAACAAAAGTTTATTTTAAGAATAAGATATTTGGCGATAAATAATCACATATTTATTAGAAGAAAGAAACGGAAAAATAAAATTCAAATTAAAATTCAGCCATCAATTCAATGATATCGCAGACGATTCTTAAAACCAATAATAATAGTAATAAAAACATTTATTTATAATAGAGTTTTGGCATAAGTTTAGTGTTAACTCTGTTTTTGTAATAAATTAAGTTCACTAACAAAATAGTTTTCATATTATATTCACTATTATTATTGTATAAAAACATTATCAGAATGGAGTGAAAGTGAGAGGAGTAAAGAGAAAAAGGTACCCATTATTGCAGGTATGAGTATATTTGGATGTGTTATTAAATGGTGGTGTGCTGTACGTGCCAATGACACACCTGACTGCCAACATTATAAGGGGGAGGACTGGCATATAATGATGTGATACTTATGTGCCGATACATAACGATATATAAGTTTTAATATTCTTCACTATTGTATCCGAAAGTATTTTTTATTTATTATATCGTTTTAATGATTTGCTGTTAAGTTTATTGAAGCCTTTCAATTGTATGGCTCTGTGATCACATCCCTGTTCGATGTCTGTCCCTGGATATGGCGTTTAGCCCTAATGGCACCTATGCTTTAAGTCAGGTCTTTTTGGTTGAGCACAGATAGAGACTGAAAATGATTGTTTGAAGTGTGAACTTGAATGGCATAAGTTATATATTTGTATAATAATGATTGCATATATTAATGCCTGTGCGCTCTCTAACACCAGGTCTATGTATTTGAGACCAAACAAGGTATAGACGCCCACCAATAACTAGTTTTTATATTTATATTCTATTCTGAGCTGACACGCAAGTCGGACATTAAGTCAGATGAAAAAATTGGTTTTTTGTTGCGAACCGCAGTTCAACTTAACATCCATTCAATAGACTTTAATGCAATGCTTTTACACATAGCTATACCTTTTGTCATTAATAGTCTGTGAGAGTATGTCTTCTCTAATCTCCTAAAATTCATGAAATAGTTTTGCATCTCTTCTTAAAACTCAACATTTTTTAATATTCTCTATTCGTTAAATACTTTTGTTCTTCACGTTCTCTCTCT
>JAQIWP010002307.1:0-11386 GCA_034695525.1 Euzetes globulus
GTTTTCTTGAATAAATCATTTTTGAACCATGAATTTGATTTTTATTAAATCTCTTACTCATATCATTTGATACGCTATGTATGAATATTTTATGCATAAAGAATTTTATACAAAAGTTAAGGGAAAAAATATATACCAGGAAAGGTAATTGGAAGGGATTACTCAAAATTATGACTAAAATATAGTCACTGGTTTAAGATTTTGAGTAGTTTTAGCTAGTAACTTCGCTAGCCTAGCACTAGATATGAATAAGCAACACTTCATTTGAGAAATACATTGAAGAAGTAATCTTTTATAAATGTTTTTGAAAAAATATTTTAACGTTTTCTTATTAAATATTGAATTAATTTTTTTTGTAACACTTTTGAAAACAGCTATTATTTGACACTTCAAAAAACTTAATTAAAAAATAACTTGAAACTAGCATTCTCAGATTTGCCATGATAAAATTGAATCACCATCTCTACCTATAAGAGAAAAAAGTATTATTTTTTAGACTTAAAAGAATTTAATTTGTTTTTCTGAAAGATTAGATTTTGACTTCAAATTTCAATTCATTAAATTATATATAAAAAGAAATCTGAATATAAATATGAGATTATATTCTAGTCTTTAAAATGTAACAAAAGTTTTTCTTGCCTTAAAGCAAATACAATGTAACTTCAATTCATTGAATGTAATCAGAGAAAGTTTTTAACATAATATCAAGGATGGCCAATAGAGGGGATCTTTTTCCCTGGGCTAATGAGAGGGAAGAGCAGTGTCAATTTTTTTGGGCAAATTTTAGAATTATTTCAACACTTTTACAAATTGTTGCCATTTTGTTCTTTATTTTATGAAATTTAGTATTAAGGCAAAATAGTCTAGTTAAAGTCTAATTAACCTATTTTAGACTTAAAATCCCTAGAAATAACGAAGATTATTTTAGGAGAAAACGTCCTTTCCCGGTCATTAATAAAGTCGGGCATTTTAACACCCCATACCCTCCCCATAGGCCTTTTTGTAAAATACCCCGGCATACATACCCCTGAAAATATTTTTATACAGAAATATATTTCAAATAGATTTTGATCGAGATATTCTATGACACAGACGGGCACTGATTGTGACGAACATCATTAAAATGATCATCAATTTAGTCGACAATAATGAGGTGTATTATAAAGAATTTCTAAACTATTATTCAATTTAAAAAATAGAATCTTGCTCAAAGATTGTATTTGATGAAAACTCTTGCTTGCTCATTTATAACTTTATATCTTAGGGGTTTAAAAGAATCGAATTTAAGAGAATCACTGGTTCAGGTGACAGGTCTTTTGCTCCGACAGTTCCAATCTAAAGAATAAAATGCCGCATTAAAAAACTCCTATATAATAGACCTGTACCACAAACATTCTTGAACAGAGGATAGACTGTATTAAATTTTTTTAATAGAATAAAATTCAAAAGACAAGTCACTGGCATTCTATTTTTGACTAAATATAATAAAAGTTTATCCAGGTATACATAATTTCCTTAGAATCTTAAACATCGATTTGACTGAATGAGCATTTCTTAAATAAAAAATTTAAAATAATTTTAGTTCAAAATATCCTTTAATCTGATTTGAGTTCAGAGCTTAAGAAAAATATTTTTTTTGGCAAAAAATTATTATCAGTAAAAAGTTATTCGTTTGGAAAATAATTTTCAGTGAAGTAAGAAAAAAAGTTAAGACCTTTTTTAGTAAATGAAAAAAAGACTTAAAAAAACTTCAAAATGATTTTAACAGAAGAGCTGAAAAAAATCAACTTTTCATTTGAAAGATTTAAAAAGAAAGTAAAAAACAACAACAAAATCAAACATCAATTCAAGTATTTTCTGAATCAAGATTTCAAAGAAATAGTTATTATTATTATTATTATTATTATTTATGAAAACAATTGTCTTTCTTGTGATTGGAAGCGATGCTAACAAACTGTGTTTCAAAGGATACAATCTTTTAAAATGATAGGGAAGAGAGGCAAAGAAGCGCAACCAATTAACTTAAGGGTGACCTTCAGAAACATTTTCAAGTTACATTTGACTAAATAAAGTCGCTATTAACTTCTAAAATTGTCTTTGATATCTTGCCCATTCCATTTTGTAAATGTCTTGAACATCGCTTGAATTTCACGACTGATTGAACACATGAAATGTCTTATCCCAAACTCAAGACAAGTCAACTCATTTTTGATTTCTTAAGTAAACTGTCAGCAAATTACCCAGTTTGACTTACCATGCTCGACGAAATTAAAAGATTTCTCATTTCATACCCATTGATATGATTGATAGAAATATGCAACCACTTAGGAAGTGTCGAGAATATTGATTAAATCGATGAAATTTATTGTATATGATGTGCAAAAAAGGGATTGCAGTCGAATCTATAGAAATAATTCTTGCCTTTATTGCTTTCAGACAAATGAAAAATCAATCTAGATGAAATTTATCACTTTTGATTTATCACTTTTGCAGATGTAATAAATGTATTAATCTGGTTGAGAGGCTCTCTATTAAAGATCATTATGGTTAAGGCTGCTCTCTCCCTCCCTCTCTCCCTCCCTCCCTCTGGCTCTCACTCTCTATCATGGGGGAATGCCTTAGGGGAATATGGTAGAAAAACATTGTTTACTTTGATTGTATTAAAATTAGCTAGAATCACTTTTCACTCTCATATTAATTACTCCACTTTAACAATTAAATGCACTTTAAATGAGCAAGTTAGCAGTCATGTAAAGAATTAGATTTTCTTTATCTAAATGAGCTACATTAAGAGAATGGCCCAGAACACCATTTAATTGATTTGTGCTAAAACAATCTATTAAACTGATAATCAAAGTCACATTAATCAGGAACTGAATAACAATAAACTATTTAGAATTGAAAATTGTCATTAATAATAATTAGAGAAAATCTCCTGGATTAATTAGTCAAAATGAATTTGTTGCAATATTAATAAGAATAGAACAAATAGATTATCAAAAATTAATGGCAAAATTAATTGAATGAGCAAGAATAAAAATCCAATACTAATGGATTTGTTTTAATAATTGATTGAATCTCTGATTCACTTTAGACGGCTTTCCAGTGACTGTCATCTGAAGGACACGTCTTATTAAAGGACTTTGTTGGACAGCCATTGGAGAGTTGCCTTTCCCAATGTCTGTTGCCTTTAGATTTTTTTTTTGTTCTGTTTGGATAAACACAATAATTAAAGTCCGAGTAAAGTACAGAATATCAGAGACAGGAGTGCAAAGATAATAACCAAAATGAATTGATATATAAATTTCAATCAAAGCATAGATTGTTTGCTCAAAATGTTATCTAGCAACTAAATGAATTAAAGCATACTAATCTCCTTAGTTAATGGATCTTTTTGTAAAAGAAATGTTTACAATTATCAAGAATCATTACATTTGGATTTATCAAGAATTTTAGCAAGTTATTGAGAATGTTACTGAAATTATGTCAATTAAGCTTGATAATCATCATTTTGGTTGATATATCATCTCTAGTTAATATATCCCTCATTTATTTTAAAGCAAGGAAATAGAAAGAAATGTTTGTTTCTTGCAATTACTGAATCAAGTTTGAAATAATTGTTGTCTTTTGTAATTCTTTGGTCCTTTGAAAACTTGATAAGAATTTGTTAAGAAAAGTGCATTACTTTAAGTCCAATACTTACAAGGAATCTATCCCAATATTAGGAGCAGGTTTTGAATGTTTTAGATAATTCATGTAATTTTAGACAATATGAGAATACTTTAAAATTGTCTATCCCGCTACTGGGCACCTAGATTATTATTAGAAATTTTATTTCTTTTATTTATTTAATAAAACCAGATTTAATCAATACCTTTAGCACTAGCCTGATCAGCCAAGTGGTTAGAGTACTTATATTGAAAGAGAAGGGTCGTAGGTTCAAATCCTATGGCTAGGAAATTACTTTTTTTTTAATCATTTCAATTATTTATTAAAGAAAATTATATATTATCTATATTTCTTTTTTTCAAAATATCATGATTAGCTTAATTAAATTGAAAGCATTTTAAAAATAAAAGAATTTTTTTAATTACAAAAAAGTACTTTGCCAGCCATAGGGTTTGAACCTATGACCTTTCTTTCTCAATACAAGTACACTAACCATTTGGCTGGTCAGGCTTGTGTCAAAACAACTTATTAAATCTGAATTTGGTAATTCCAAAAATTAATTTGAAATAATCGAAATGAATTTTAAATACAAAATGACAGTTGATAACAATTTTAAATAATAATCTAGGTACCCAGTAGCGGGCTAGTCAATTTCAAAGTAGTCTCACATTGTTCAAAAGAACATTAAGTATCTAGAACATATAAAACCTGCTCCTAATATTGAAATAGATTCCTTGTTAGTTATCAAGTTGTGAAAGAGTTTCCACTTTGAAAGATTGTGTAGGAGTATTCCAAATTATATGACAATTGTTTCGAAAGAACATGACTTACAAAAACTTTACCTTAAATTGTTAAAATGTTTGCTAAAATGCCTTACATATTAGAAGTTTATTTTTTGATTAGAAAAAACTTGAGATGTAATCTTTTATTTGCCAGTTTATAAAAACTTGGTTAGTATAAGATATTCCAGGAAATTCCTTGATCTCTATAAAACGATATAAATTAGTGAAAACCCAGAAAAACATTTTCTACGAAAAGCTTTTACTTTAAATACAAATAATTAGAAAATAAAAGGAATATTCGCGAAACCTATTCAAACATTTTTAAAATTAAAATTACTTTAACTTTATTTGCATATCAAATAAAAATTTACTCAAAATTTCTTTTATTATTGAATAGAATTTATTTTAATATTAAGAAATTGCTTTGAAATCTTCTGAAGAAACCTAAGAGTTTCATTTCTATAAAGAATAACCAAGCCGTTCCAATAATAACCATTTATATTTATGGAAAATTTGGCTTATTTTACTAAACCAGAAGAAGCACTACAAATGTACTCGCTTTTTGAAATTCTAAAATTCCAGATAAAGTAAAATTTGAAGGAATCCCAGTTGAATCTTTCTATACAATCCTGGTCTTTCATGCTTCTTATTCAAAATTGAAATCTCAATTTCAATTCAAGTAACTTTATAAAAACAAAACAAAACTCTGTGCTTTTATTGAAAATTCAATTATGCATGACCAAGGCACTCTTTTTTATTATTTAGAATATAAAATACAAGACATGAATAAATAATTTTTCGTTTCTTATGTAACGAAAATCTGAATAAAAGTGATTTGAATTCGTTTCGGAAAATATATCTCTTTATCTGATTTCAGACATAATAGCAAAGAGAACAGAAGTGAGCAGGTCAACATTGGAGCAAAAACCAAATTCATCATGTTGATTTATTTGAACAGATTTTTCAATGGTCACTTATAATAAATCAATTTTTCCAATATAATCTTGTAGTTTTTATCAGTTAAATAGATCAGATGAGTTAATGGTCTTATAAAGACCTTGCTCATCCCTAATAAAGAATAATGGAAATAGAAAAACATATAAAAAAGCATATCAAAGATATTCAGGAAATACATCAAATTCTATCGATATCTTCCATTGAATGGTATTTCATGAATACCACAGATAATTGTGAAGACTATTAGATTGGATCACAAAAAATGATTGAATCAATTGATATGTCTGTAGAAGAAATCACATTTCAATGTTCGTGATATTTGCAATCATGCAAATATTTCTGATTGTAGGTCAATATTTCTGGTTATAGAACAAATATTCAATCTAATTTAGAATCTAGTACATTAAGCCATAAGTTATATAAGTTTTGAAACCTTACCATACTCATTTTACCCAAGACAAAACAATCAAGACAAACAATATTCTAAAGTTTTTTTTACTCAAAATGAAAGTTTAATCTTGAAAAATAAATAGAGATGCTAAAACTTTTTAATTGTCCAGGATTATCCCCTTGATTTAGGGATACTATTTAACGCATAAATTAGTTTAGTAAGCATATTATGCAAAACAATTTGTCTAAAAATAACTTTAAATGGTCCTGGTCCTATCATAAACAGTAAACAAAGGGGGGTTGACATAACAAATAGTGAATTACCCAAAGGCACAGTTTGGTGAACATTAAATATCATTTGATTTAATTCAGAATTCCGTTTATTAGACCGAAAAGCAAAAAAGTCATTTTGATTTATGTATTGCAAGAATATATCAGTCGTTTACGGAATAAATTAATAAATAATGAGAAAAATAAAATAGAAATTATTCGGAATATGATGAGAAAAAAGGAATTTAGACCACGAATCGATAAAATCATTTTTATCGGGAGTTTTGCTAAAACCAAAAAACAATTTCCTTGCATTTTATGAGAAAATTCCAGACAAAAGCAAAACCTAATTGAATACTTTCACAGAAGATAAACTTGTAAATGGTTGATGACATTTTAGGGCATCTAAAATTGCACGATTATTCATTTACAATATATTTACGTCAATTTATTACCACCAATTTTAATAGGGTTCAAAATCTGGTCAGCATGCATAATATGTGGGCGGGAATAGGAAAATTTTTAAAAGGAATAATGTGTATTAATTTCATTAATTAAATAAAATAAATATATTTTCCTTACTTAATACCGGCATAAGATAATGGTCAATTTCACTTAAACCGGCATGCTCAACAATGTGAGGTAATACGCTATAATTTATTATTTCATATATTTATCACATTATTGAATTTGGCAAAACTTAAATTAATTTAGTCAACTTAATTCAGCTTTCTCATTATTTTTTAGGCAAGGGGAGAGAATGAGGGGGAAAAAGATTTGAATAAACAAGAAAATGTAATATAAAGGACGTGACTTATTTTAATCTAGTAATGAAAGAAACACAAGTTTTTGATTAAATAAATGTTTTATTAATATTTAGAGATTAACTTGTATCGATTTTTGCTTTTATGAAGTTTCCAAACAGTGAATACAAGTCAGGAAAGTAAAAAGCATATTAAAGCGTTGCACAACAAGCACCTAGGTTGACAAAAAATTACTCGACTAACTTAAATTTTCCTTAACTTAAAACATGGGTTTTATCTTGAATTAACATCAAACTCCTAGAATATTTTCTTCTGAGGTTGATGATCTTAAGGCTCGGAAAACAGGGTGCTATTGGATTTGCCCTTGGTCTTGCCTTATTGATCTTATCTGACTACAAGCACCCTTTCTTCTACTAATAGCTCATTATTTTTAGATTGAATAATGACTTATGACTTATGAGTGATAATTAAGAGCAAAAAGAAAAATTTTTATGAAATTTGATTCGTAGAGAAACCAAATAATTCTTACATAAAGTGAATTGAGTCTCAAATCTAAAGACATAAAGAAAGTCTCAGATTTATGGTCCACATAGAGCACAGAATGAAAAGTGTTACCCGACATTGACATCAGAGCGCAAGAGCTGTTATCAGCAAAAAACGGAACAGTCATTCGCAGCATCTGATCAGAAAAACTGTGTGAAGACATTCAGTTCATTGTCTGTTCTGTTCGTCTGCCAGAGCTCTGACGCCAAATAACTGATGACAACTTAGATATCAATCTTTTTGGGAATTTAAAGAGTCGGAGACAAAAACGAATAAATAAGATATTGATATAAATGTTTGACATCAGTCTGAAAATTTATGGCCTGGCTAATGATCATTATTCTTGGAAGACAAATAAACTCGAATTTGTTTTTAAACAATAATTTAGAAGAACTGAACAAGGAATGTTTTAAAAATTTATCAAAGTAATGGTAAGTTTCACTTATTATTATTTTTATTATTTTTATCTGATCTTTCAAAATTCATTGACTTTTCTTTTAAAGAATAATCTTCTGATAAGAATTTAATTACTCATTAAGAAAACTTATAAGAATCACTAACAAGGCTGCAGAGGATTATCTATTTTTTTTATCTCTTTTGTTTAGTTGACTTCAATCAATTTTTTCATTGAATTGTCATGGTGAACTTATAAACCTGAAGCTTTATAATTTAGTTAAATAAGTTAGCTCATAATCTCTATTAAATGTCATTTAGTTTTTTTGTTGTTACAAGCTTACACTGTATTTTGAAAGAAAATAATGTTAATGGGGAAAAAATGGTGTACTGGCAAGATAAATCCTCTTGAAGACAAAGTTAGGAAAAATACCAATCTAAACCGGTTGAGCTTACCATCTCCGATAATGGTACGATTCCATTGACATTTTGATCTGGTTTGATCTTGATCCTGAGTTTGATCCTAAGGGAGTCTGCATTTCATAGTTTCCTGATCCACATTGATCTTGAACTAATGATCTTGAAAAACTGATCCTGAAAAAAAATGAGGATCAGTCAAGATCAGACGAGCGCGATTTTTAAAAAACTAAAAAACAAAATTTTCAAATTGGCCAGCTCATATATTACGTAAATTCCAAGCTTGAAAAATTTCAAATCCATTAGGAAAAACTTTTCATTCTAGGTAATGTCCTCCAATTATGACCAATTGCATTGTTTTAATTTTTTTTAAAGCAGGGACTGTATGGCAATGGATGGACTGCTGAAAAACTGTAAATGTGATTGAACCAATTAAAACGATTATCAGAATTTTTTCCAAAAGCTATTCACAGTATGTAATCGGAGGTCTAAAAACCAAGATCAGAGCAGCGCAGATCTTAGGTCACTCTTGGTCATAAATTAACGCTATAAATTAGGTAGAATATAATGTATTTACTAAAACTGTTTATGTATTTAAGATGAAATTGACTTTAAATAAGTTTTTCAAATATTTAGTTAACTGAACTTTTTAATATGTAAATGTATTCGATGACAAATGTCCTCATCAATTATACAATGTTGTTCTTGGAACAGCAAACGCTTTTGTAAAGTTTAAATCAAAAATGTTATTCAACCGGGATGTGCAAGGGGGAATTTCCTGAAATATCCTCTAGGTTTCAAAGTTGGCTCTAGAGAGGGGTATAGGCCAGGTAAAGAAAAATGGCAACCAAAAAAATCGGCCACTTTGCCTCTTATTTTAAGAAATCTAACCTTGCAACT
The DNA here is from genome assembly GCA_034695525.1 of Euzetes globulus. Taxonomy (NCBI): domain Eukaryota; kingdom Metazoa; phylum Arthropoda; class Arachnida; order Sarcoptiformes; family Euzetidae; genus Euzetes; species Euzetes globulus. Next base: position 9,086 of record JAQIWP010002307.1, read on the forward strand.
TTAATAATAGCTTAATTGTAGCTTAACTAAGCTAATTAACACTTTAAATTAGCAATAATAAGGTGATTTAAGAACAAAATGACCGTTTTTTCTTCAGGCATTTTGAAAATATCCTCTCCTTATGTCCCCTTAGGTTTTGTTCTGATACCCTCCTTATATCCCAAGGTCATTGATTGTGTACATTCCTGGTATTCATGTCTTGACAAATATTCTATTAAAAATGTTCCTGGTAAAGGCATTAAAATATTTTTACCAAGAAATAAGTTGAAAATCATAGCTATAGCAACAAGTTGAAAGCAGTTTTGAATTTCATTTCCATTGAAAAAGAAATTAAAATTTAATAAACCAGCAAACTGTGAAACTTCATATACATGGATAAACAATTCTGATTTGGCCATTGCATAATTCCCTGGAAATCATAATAAAACTGAAATAATGAGCTGAAAGCAGCTAGTATCAAATTAAATTTTTAATTTTCCAGCTACATAATTGGTTTTTAAATTTTGTATATAGTTTCAAATGCGCTTGCAAATTGATGAAACATAGCCTTTCATATTTGAACAATGCTCATTACAAAGCTAGATAATTTATTTTAGCAGGCATAAAGGCAGAAAAGATTAAAATCAAAACTTATACACAATTTTTTAAAATCCAATTAAGCAGAATAGACAGGACTAAAATAATTTGACTTTTGGTCACTTTCTACTGAAATACTCTGATCAATTATTTCACAAATTTGATTAGAGAGTAGCCTGTATTACAACAACTTTTAATCCTCCCTGCCTTTACCTCTATTAAAATATTTTAGATATGAGCTCTAGCTTTGCAAGAGCATTCAAATATGGAAGACTCTGTAGAATATTTTAAACTGTTTTTGAAATTAATAAAAGTTTATTAATATTTTAAATATAATAGAAGTCTATGAGTCTAATCCCTGAAAGCATACTTTCCATACATACATCTTATTGACGGGGTATCGCAGCTATAATCTGGACAAATATTTATTTAATTGACAAAACAAAAGAACATTTTTACCCTTTTGTCTAATATTTCCTCATTTTTGGCTTATATTCAAAATGTAATTTACATTACTCAAGGCATAAATCTGATACTGAATTCAAATCGGATGTTATATTGTCTATGACCTAAAACAATATTTATTGTCCTAACACATTTATCGATTTTCATATTCATGTGGAGATCTACTCAAAAAGTAAGCATAAAATTTCAATTTACTCACTCAACACTTTCAACATGCATGCTTAATGATTAAGCAATGCAGCGAAAACAATCATCTTCAAAGATAGCTACTAGATTCTTTATATAGAATTCAATTTTAGACACTAATATCCCGAATCATTTGTTAACGCCTACAGAATATTGTGTTTTTTCAACGGAATTGAATTCAATTCCTTATATATGTTTCGGTATTTTATTTTTCTTTTGTAATAATGTATTATTGAATGTTACAGAATATTATTATTGGATGTTTGGAAGATAATCAGGTGTGGGCAAGCTACTTCACCTTTGTTCACTTAAATATTCCTAGATGAATAATTGTATAGGGTGTTTTATCGCTTAAGTTAAAAATAAATAAAAAGTTGCATTTTCTTTTTAAAAAAGTCAGGTATTCTTGACATGATTCAATATTTAATAATTGTTTGTTGTAAAATTTGTCTGTTATCTTGCTCTTCCTCAAGTTTTGTTTTGTTTTGTTGAGTTATATTCAGTAGAAATTTGTTTAATGTTAAACATTTGAGACGAAATGTTTTTATTTCATGTTTTCCAATCATTTTCATCATTATATCCAAAAGAAAATAATTTCAATTCTTTCGAAAATCATTATTTCAAAGAATATTTGAGAATCAATTCTTTAATACCACGAATATTTTGAATCAGATTATGCAACTTATTTCAGTTTTTCTTAAATAATATTAATATCTAATAAATTATTAGTATATTTTGATTCTCCCATAATTTAGTGATTTTTTGACCTGATTAAAGTAATTTCGATTATTTTATTTTTTAATCAATTTCAATTTTGAAAACAGATTTATTCCGACAACAAATGGCTGACAACAGAACGCAAACCAGAAGTGAATCTTTCAGGAAAATAAAACTATATTTCCTAATATCCCTGGTCATCGCACTGTTATACACAACTGTAGCTTTGGTCATAGCACTGAAAACTGGCCACGATCAGTTGGACAGAGCAGATGCTGCAGAAAAGGATAGAGATGTGCGACAAATGTACGCTACAATCAGACCAATACTGTCGGCACTCATCATATCGTTTGTGGT
>JAQIWP010002308.1:0-11384 GCA_034695525.1 Euzetes globulus
CAAAGAAGGCCGACATCTACTCAATGGGGGTCTGTTTGTTCGAAATGGTTAATTACGACAAACCCTACGAACTGGAACACCTGAATCAGAACATCCCAGAACTGATTCGCCTGAAAATGGACCGGGTCTACAGATTTCATTCGAAAATAGATCAGCTCCTCTCTAACGATATAAAGGACTTGATTTATAAACTTTTGGAACCCGACCCCCAAAAGCGGATTACAATTACACAGATTTCTCGACACAAATGTTTGAAGACATAAGAAGTCGCTTAAAATCGAATCATTTACTAAAATCTAAGTTTAAATGTCTTCGAATAACCAAATTTATTGTTAAATGCATTCAATTTATCTATTTTCTCATATTTTTTATGCATTAAAATGTAAACAAACTAGGTTAAATAACCTCGAAACAGCTTCATTTTACCCATTCATTTCAGAGCTAATTGTAGTACAAATGTATTAAAATAGTTGCGATTGTAATGCAATTACTTTTTCGATAAATCATGGAATCAGATGTACTCCACAATCATTGATAATTGATAGTAGACTGGAGTCTGTAGTCTTTAGTGGCAATCGTTGCCTACAATTCAGATCTCCAGTCATTACAAAAGTGTTGGAAGGTTTCCAAAACGTATTTAACTTTCCATAAGTCAGGCATTAGAGGCACTGATATATGGGTTATCAGTTTGGCTTAGAATTGCTCTTGAATAGGTGGTTACGTTTGCGATAGTGCTCAAGGTGAAACTGAAATCAAATCATTGCACAACACGTGAGGCCTCAACGCTTCCAATTGAAGCCATCATTTAGATTAAAATAAAATATTTTAATTTGTTTGATAAGAATAACAGAAAACAATACTTTTTTAAACTACAATCGACTGATAGCCACCACAAACACCAAATCATTCGTTAATATTAGTCTTGAGTATAATTTTGAAACAATGAGAAAACAATTTTAACTTAAAGTGATTCAAATTATATAATAATTTTTGCCTCTAATCCTAAATAAAATGGTTTTAATGAAATTCAATTTGAATTAATCTAAAAAACAATTCTTGAAAATGAGTTTTAAATTATAATAATTGCCTAAACGTGTCTTAAGACTCAATCAGTTGTCTATTTGGTGGCTGACTCTAAATAAGCGATTAGGTCTCCCCTTTCGTTCTTCTTCTTGAGTCCTGCGAACACCATTTTAGTGCCCGGAATGAATTTCTTGGGATTTTCTAAATACTCGAAGAGCGTGTCTTTGTTCCAAGTGATCCCTGAAAAGTACATTTCCATAGTAAGCCATCAGACCATCAGACCATTGAAGACTATAACAAACCTTTGTTGATGTTGGCCGGCGTGTAGTCGAAACCAGTCATTTGACCCGTTTTCCGACCAATCAGGCCGTGCAGATTGGGTCCGGTCTTATGACTGCCGCCCTTCTCCACGGTATGGCATTGAGCACATCTCTGGACGAAAATCTTTTTGCCCTTCTCTACATCACCATCTGGTACTTCAGACATTCTTCTGTTACCCAAACAAACCACAAATCAATTCACTTATTAATGGATCAGTTAACAATTAGCCGGAAGTCAATGTCCGGCAAAATCTGATGCAATGCTTGTCAGCATTGGTTAGATTGACCTTCGATTGCATAAGACTTCCCTCGCATTCACTTCATTTCAAATTATAATCAATTTTTTGCTTCAAAATACTTACAATTCCTAAGATTTTCGTTCAAAACTCAAAGCAAATTATGAGAAGTAATTCTGAGACTAAATGACTGTTCAATGAGTCGAATATTCTTCTCTTACTTTCACTTTAATGACCTCTTATTGAGACTAACCTCTGAATATGATTCAAATGTAAGCATTAAAACTGATTCAATAAATTACAACACAATTGTAAACACTTTTCTCAGACCCTCTTTACTTGCATTCAATTGCATTCGAGCTTCAATTTCAGACGTTTATTATGTTTTTAAAGCATTGCTTCTCAAGAATGTACTGATTCCTGACATTAACCGCATTAATAGTCTTTTTCAAATGCGAATTCATTGCGTTGTGTACAACAATAGGACTAAAAGCTAAGTTTCAAATCGAACCAAATTTATTTCCTGAACCAAAAATTCCAACTCCAGTGACATTGAATTCCTTATCAAAAACATAGTTACAAATGAAAGAGAAAAAGGACTTAAAGATAATGGCAATCATAGGAAGGGGTACCAAAACATTTGTAACGCACTCTTTGGTAGTTTTAATTACAGAATTCAATCATAAAAGTACAGTTACCCAAAACCGTTTGTACCCAAACCTCGCCATAAAAAAGGGATAAAATCAATAAAATGTATATAAAATGCCGATAAAAGACTTGATTGGTTGCGAAATGTGGGCCTATTTTTTGAATGAAAATTACGTCGAAAACAAAAACTAAATGATTGTAAACATTGGCTTCAATTGAAATCTATTTAATTCATAAAATTATTTTAAAGACTTATTTAAATTCATATAAAATTTAAGCCAATGTTTTGCCTTTCGTTCAACACTTGTTTCAATTGAATAGAAAAATGAATCGATTTTTGATGACATCAATCGTTTGCAAAGTTTTTAAACCAATTTATTTGTCATTTAATAAAATTAATTCATTAAATAATTTGAAATTAAATGAGTTTTTAGCGAAAAGACATTTATTAGGTATCGAAAGAAAGTACTTATCAGTCGATTCGAGTGAAACAAATGTCTCGAAGGAATCGATTAATAAAAGCAATATTCAGATCAATTCAAATGTAAGTCAAAGCAAACAAATGACAGACAATATTGAGATAAGTGACAACTGTGTCGAAAGACTGAAGAAAGTGTTGGACACTAAAGAAGATATGCTGAGAGTTGAGGTGTTTAGTGGCGGCTGTTCTGGACTTCAGTACAAGTTTGACATTTGCAACACTTCCGGCCCCGACGACCGCTTCTTTGAGAGGAATGGCGTCAAAATTGTCATCGATTCCGAATCTTTGACTTATATCAAAGGCTCGACAATCGACTACAGCCAAGAACTAATCAAAAGTGCTTTTCGGGTGACAAATAACCCTCAGTCAGAACAGGGCTGTTCCTGCGGCGCCTCCTTTTCCCTCAAATTAGACAAAGAGTTCAAATTCAAGACTTAACCCAATATTGTCTGCATTTTTGTCCGATATTTAGATTAATTTAAATGGTTTTCATTCAAATATTTAGTGAAAAATTGAGAAAAATAGTCAGATCTCAAACTAATTATTCATTTTCTTAGGATTTTAAAGATTTTAACAAATGTTTATATTTTTAACAAAACCTCTATTTTGAAGAGTATTTTCAAAGAAATTATTAAAAGATCTTGTTTGAAATAAAAAATTGTGTTCTTAAGTAATTAATTGCAAATTAATGGATCGTTTGGGACATCAATAAATCGGATGAATGATTCTTCAGCTCTTAATTACAATAATTGCCGATCAAATGTCTTCAACTCTGTCTTATGCCATGAAAGGAAAGGCTCTTAAACTGAGATAAGAGGCACTGAACCGCAAATTCTTCAAAATATTATCAAACAATTAATCAAATTATCATTTTTTGTGTACATTATTATACAGTATACCGATTGTAGAACTGCTTCACAAAAGTTTACAAAACAATACAAATGTTTTTGTCTATTAGTCAACGAAAAAACATCTTTTCCATCGATGCATGAGTTTTGGTCTAAATTTAGATATATTTCTCAATTTTTTATCATTTCTTCGGTAAGCTTTGAATTATGAGAATTATTGTTGAGCCGGAAAGACGACGATTGGCCTCAATTACAATACAATTACATCTTTCGTTAAGCCCTTTAACACAAAATTATTTAAAATCTTTGTTCAAAGCAATCAATTAATAAATTATGCAAATTTTTGTCACAAATACCAACAAAATGTCAATGGATTCAATAATCCTAATTATTTCTTTACCCCTAAAATCTAATTACAAATGTAGATCTTTTTGAGACCTCTTGTGCAAGAACTGGTTGTATAAGAGTCAGACAAAATTACTGGCGTTAAATTACCATTTATCACATTTATCTTGCATCTATATATCTTAAATTAATTTTTTAGGTTTTCACAACAAACCAGTAGTAGTGTGGTTTATAGACAAGATGAAAAATATATTCCAGTAACTTCTAATTAATTGTTTAAAATACTATAAAAGTTGAGCTTCAGATTAAATTTTAAGATTCCAATTGATATTGTTTTTAACTGGAACAACTAAGCTTCCTACTTTGACTTTATTTTTCCATTGAATTTGTTCAGATAAGACATTTAAAAAAAATTAAAGAATCAAGCTAAAATAGATTTTCAAGATAAGAAACTAATGTAAAGTTAAGTTGAAATTAATTTGACAAACATTTGACACTCTGTAAGAAATCGAAATTAGACCAAAAATAATAGATTTTAAAACCATTTTGTCAGTTGACTGAAGTTTGTGATCATTGAAGTATACATTCTGTGCACTCGAATAACACAGAGCTGTAAAGAATTGCATCGAATTGTATTTCCAGTATTTGTCTCATAATTTAACTGTATTTCAATGGGACTGACATCCAATTCACGCTCACATTTATTACTGTTTAAAATGTTTAGTGAATTCAAAGTCGAATTGAAAAGATCTCAATCCAAAGCAAAGGCATCCGTATTATCCCAATCCAAGGTATTATTTGATTGATTAAAAATCAGAAAAATGCCAAAAGTGTCGCGTAATTTGACTCATCGGAAGAATATCCGAAAAAAGTTTGGTTTTCTCCGATTTCTTGTGATTGTGTTGTCTTTCATTTCATTGATTAGTCGAGTAATTTACTGCACTTTTGCCACTTGGCTCACAATCACCACATTTGACTGCATTCCCTGTGCGAACAGCACACCAACAAACGCATCATCGGATCTGTTCATCGCACACCACTCTTCTGCCATCTTCAAGACAGTTCGAGCCCTCAATGTCGAGTCTGGCGTTAGATCTCGACCGAAGAGATCGAGCGATCCCAACAATTCCCACAAATTTATGCACAATTATTCACAGTTCTTCGCAAACGAAGACAATGATGAGCACAATCAGACATTCAGCCAACCTTCTCAAAGTTTGGACATTGAATGGAGTGAATGGGCTGATCAACAGATGCCCAATAATTCTGTGTCAGAAAAGAGCGAGAAATCGGTTGAAGACTTTATTCCAAAGAGTGACGGTTTCAATGAATTTTTGGAAGACTATTCTCAAAACCAAAGCGATACGATTTCCTCTTTTTTCGAAGAACAAACGGATCCTTTAGTTGTTCCGATCCTGACTTCAAATGCTGACAAATCGAGTAATGAGAAGGCTTTCGACAAATTCACTTATATTCCGACCGAAGATTTGTTGACTATCGATAGAAATTCGACGAACCGTCAAACCGATGACACAAACTTCGACACCACTAATACTTCAGACTTTGACTTCAATGATTGGGACAACAATACAATTATTGTCACTTTGGATGAAAGTCAGTCCAATCGCTCAAATATTGAATCCAAAAGACAACAGAAAAGTCTTTTGGATTCACAAGAAGTGAACGACACCTTCCCTGTGAGTGAAGTCAAAAAGACTCAAATGAATGTCTGTTCCGAAGATTGCGCACAATTTCTGAACATTGAATTGAGTGATCCGGATGTTCGCAAATGGGCTACCATTATCATAACGGGAGTCCTCTATTTGTATGCATTTGTGATGCTCTGCATTTTCATGAGCTCTTGTCTGGCATTAGTGGATCTGTTGGTTGTGTCCACTTTCATAGAAGGCGCAAAACTATTCGCCGGTTTTATACTCATTATTATCGATAGTTTCAACGGTTTGTCTTATTTCATATGAATTGATTCAAACAATAATTAAATTGCTTTTAGGGAAAGAACTTCATTTGAATCTGATTGACATCAAGTTCAATGTCAACAGCGGTGGCAATGGATGGACGGCCGACTTTTCATATTCTGAATATCTATTAGATATCATAATATTCTTTCTGTCGGCTTATCTATCGATCAGAGTTTTCAAGTGTTTCGAAAGGAGACCTAAAATGGTATCGTCTGTCGAAGAACTGGCCGATACTCGAGGCACTTATCGACCGAACCCTTCTCGAAACTCTTTGGACCCGATATATGAACAAAACTAAAGATTCTTTGCCTTTTTTAAACAAAATTCTTATTTTACATAATTTATTGCTTCGAAGAATTCATTGAAATATACTTTTTTTCGTTTAAATTTCATTAAAACTTTTATCAAATTATAAATATTTCGAAATAAAAAAGTTTATAATATCTTATTTAAAGTTGAAAAGTTGTGTGAATACATGATTTTTAATTGAAAGAGAAAACTCACAATTTTATAAGATTGCACAACTTGTTGTTTGATCGCTAACAGCGATATTAACTAATATTAATACAATTATTAATAATTAGTATTTGTGTGGACAAAATTTTGTTTCGGAAGCTCACAGCATTCCTTCATCAACACAGAAGTCTGAGTGAACAGACTTCAGCCAACAGCCATACAGAGAGCGGACAGTGAGAGACGGGTCCGATCCAATATCAGCCATAAATTAATTAACAGAACACTTCAAACGATTCAACAGAAAGTGTTTATTTCAAAATTCCTAAACAGCACAGACTTCCCACAGAATATTCACACATTTATAATATCTATTCGTAAGACCCTTAAGAGGTACACAATGTATAACCGTTTTACAATTTGACATCAGTTGCCCCATAGTTACTATTTATAACTAGATCCCATTAGAATAAAATTCCATTCATTGATCGGGCAGGTTTTACAATTAAATAAGATGAGAGCTTTGTTTAAGTGACTTTCAGGATTAATTAGACATGGTTACCTTAATCTTCACAATTATCTGATTACAAGGTTACCATTTTATTATAACTTACATCTTACATCTTTTCAACCTTGCCACCAATTTTGCCACCAGTTTGAATGCCTAATTATAAGTCTTAACATAGAACAGGAGTGCCTTGATAGAAACTTGCAAATAAATAAAGAAAAGGCTTAATATGAACTAATAAATAGGTAATAATTATGAGTTATATCTTTCAACTTTGGTGACAAAATAGCAGTTTTTAATTTTTCATTTGCTTATTCAATTAGTTTTTTATTGAAATGTCAAGAGTTGACCTGCTCACTTTTTCGAAAATGGTTTGGATGTGAAGAGCGCCGACTAGTGATGAGTTGTGGATAGAGTGAAGTCTTGATTCAGTGCAGTGTCGACTCGAGGCAGCCCTCAATCAGTTGTTAGCAAAATGTTGGGAATCTATCGAAACGCGTGTAAATCACTAATTAATGTCTCAAAACCGATAGTTAGCGTAAGTTCGGGGCCACAGCTACCTAATAAACTCATTCCAGGAATATGTGACACCAGTAAGTCCTGATAATTGTCTTCATTTTGATTGATTCCGAGTAAATTAGTTTTTTCAAAACCGGTCGTATTTATAGCATAGACTCCATTACTTTAGGAGTACGTCCTCTATAAGTATTTTGTAGACTTTTATCATTATTTCCTATAACACAATGTCTACAACTATTTGCTCGATTTTATAGCCGATCCGAAGGACATCAAAAGGACATTGATTTGATCCTATTTTTTCAATAGATTAAGAGATAAACGTTTTGCAAATTAATTGCAATTCTGTTCACAATAACTATTCGCACATTTATTACATAAAATTGATTAAGATTTTAAATTCTTGAATCGACTAATTTTCGGGATTTGAGTCCAGTTTGTAATCAAATGAATTGAACCGAAAACAGATCAGAAGCGATGGGCGGCGACGGCTCAGCCCAAATCCGGTGTCAAACCCGGACGTATTGTAGCCGTTATCGGTGCCGTTGTCGACGTCCAATTCGACGAAGAACTGCCGCCGATCCTGAACGCACTGGAAGTTGTCGGACGCAAACCCCGACTGGTATTAGAAGTGGCCCAACATTTAGGTGAGAATACTGTCCGAACCATTGCTATGGACGGTACTGAAGGTCTGGTTCGGGGCAATGAAGTGAAGGACATGAACTCTCCCATTAAAATCCCTGTCGGACCCGAAACGTTGGGACGCATTATGAATGTTATCGGAGAACCAATCGATGAGAGGTCTGTTGTTTTCCTATCCTTTTGTTTATTAACTAAATATCTTTTGATGGCTTTAGAGGTCCGATTGAATCGACAAAATTCGCTGCCATTCACGCGGAAGCGCCAGAATTCGTAGACATGAGCGTCGAGGCTGAGATCCTGGTCACTGGCATCAAAGTGGTAGACCTTTTGGCCCCATATTCGAAGGGAGGAAAGATTGGTCTATTCGGTGGCGCCGGAGTAGGAAAGACTGTATTGATTATGGAACTTATTAATAACGTGGCCAGAGCTCACGGCGGTTATTCTGTCTTCGCCGGAGTCGGTGAGAGAACTCGAGAGGGAAATGATTTATACCACGAGATGATAGCTGGAGGAGTCATTAGTCTTAAGGACAAGTCATCAAAGGTTTGTTTAATGGCTTAACGATGGATAGGGTTCTAAGATTGAATTGAATGACAGGTAGCGCTGGTCTACGGACAAATGAACGAACCTCCCGGTGCCAGAGCTCGAGTAGCACTGACTGGTCTCACTGTAGCCGAATATTTCAGAGATCAAGAAGGACAGGATGTGCTTCTTTTCATTGACAACATTTTCAGGTTCACTCAGGCCGGTTCCGAAGTGTCTGCTCTCTTGGGTCGTATTCCGTCTGCTGTGGGATATCAGCCAACTCTGGCCACAGACATGGGTTCTATGCAGGAAAGAATTACAACCACAAAGAAGGGATCCATTACTTCAGTGCAGGCTATCTATGTGCCGGCCGACGACTTGACAGATCCGGCGCCGGCCACCACTTTCGCTCACTTGGACGCCACCACTGTCCTGTCCCGAGGTATCGCCGAGTTGGGTATCTACCCCGCCGTCGATCCCCTTGACTCCACCTCTCGTATTATGGACCCGAACGTAGTGGGCGCCGAACACTACGACGTCGCCCGAGGCGTCCAGAAAATACTTCAGGTCTCGAAACAGATTTAAAACATTCAGACAATTGTTTGAACTTTTTGTTCTGAAAACAGGACTATAAATCACTTCAAGACATTATCGCCATCTTAGGTATGGATGAGTTGAGCGAAGACGACAAGTTGACGGTCTCCAGAGCGCGAAAGATCCAGAAATTCCTTTCACAACCCTTCCAAGTGGCCGAAGTATTCACTGGACAACAGGGAAAGTTCGTAACACTCGAACAAACCATCAAAGGCTTCAAAGCCATCCTCAACGGAGAATACGACCACTTGCCTGAAGTGGCCTTTTATATGGTCGGTCACATCGAAGAAGTGGTCGAAAAGGCAGAGAAATTAGCGAAAGACTTATAAAATAATAGACTGCAGACAATTGAATAAATTCTTTTCAAATTGTTTCGTTCGACTCAACGGTCATTAATAAATAGTTTTTTGTTTTAACGACTCTTTAAGTAAATGTTTATTTAAAATCAATAAATCATTAGAAAGCGGTCATAGAATGTATTAATTGTATTATTCAATCGATTAAATTCTAAATTTCTTTTAAATTTTTATCTTGGAGTCAGTTTTGAGGAATGACGTGCCATAAAGACTCTAAAGTGAACCCGTCTTTGATCTTTTCGATGGCTAATCCCAACTGAGGACAATAGACGACATTGTGATTTTTGGTGATACCTTCATCGGCCATATAAGCGGCGATGGCATCACTGTGTTGAGCACCGCTTTGTTCGTCTATTTCATTGGCTTCGGTCTCAGTTGTGTTGATGACGGCCTCCGTTTCGATCTCATTGAAGGTCTGTCCGGAACCCAATTCCAGATATGTCTCGACTCCTAAGTCTGGTTGAGTGGAGTGAATGGAGTAAAGATTGCAGAGTTCGTTATAAATGGAGTTCATCTTATCGGGCGGATCGATGCGAAAGCCCAGTACATAACCTCCACTGCTTTCAGTCGACTCTATGACCAGAGCGACGCCGAACTTACTTTCTCTGATCTTTATATTATTGATCTGAATGTAAGGCAGAGATATATTGAAGAGTTCGTTCATGTTAGCATGCCACACGATCCGCACATTGGTCAGGTGCATAGTGCCCAGATTGCCCTGGTCACTCGACAGGTTCCAAACCCCGTTTATTTTGTTGTAAATGGTCTCCGATTGCAATACTTTCAGTTGTTTTCCAGTGGAAGAGATGACCGCCGATCGGAGCTTAAGGTCGCGAAACAGTTTGGTTGATGAGTAGGCGCGACATATTTTGCTGACGAGTTGGACGATCCCGAACTGAGTGCCCAATTCTAACTCCAATTGAGTGAAAATGAATTCATATCGGGTTCCGTTCACTTTCGTCATTATGTAAAGCGCTTCGTGTTTTCCTCTCAATTTCGTGTGAATCGTTCGGTTAGTTATACTGGAAATACAACCCAAACCGACGGACAGATTGATTCTGGGCTTAATCTTGGACTGCCAGATTACTCTCAGATTAGTTACCGTCAGTTTTCCCTCTTCCCCAGAATTGCCTTTAGTGTCCTCTACTTTATTGAAATACTCGACAATCCGTTCTCCACTTCTTAGCTTCAGTTCAATGAGTGGCACATCAAACCTGACGTCCCTGTCCTGCCACAGGGGCTCTACTTTCTCGAAATTCTTGGTATTCATAACAAATTAAAGTGAAAAGAAGACTAATTTTAATGTATTTGATTGAAGTGATCGATAGTTTTGTTGTTAGCAACCGATAGACTCATAGTTTCTAAAATGTTTTCAATAAACGCATTCGAAGTTATGATACAATTTTGTGTTTAAAGTAAAAATCTAATTAAATATGTATTTAACAGGAAATGTGACTAAAAGTTTTGGTCGGAGTAGTCTTCAAAACGAGAACCACGAGAGGAACCATAGTTTGATCCGTAGTTCGAGTCATTTGATCTATAATTTTGTCTACTGTTAGATCCGTAACCTCCCGAACCATCATTAGTTCTATAGCCGGACTGATAGGAGGGCCGTCTCTGTCCGTCATATTTGTTGTTGTAGTTTCCAGTCCTTTGGTAACCGTACGAAGAACTGTTACCATATGAAGCGTTGCCATAACGACGTCTTTTAGTAACATTTACAGTATTCCGAGACATTTCCGCCAATTGGAACAGCTCTGGACTGATCTCTTGATTAGATTCCCGCAACAATTCGATTAATTCGTCGGCCTGTTTAGCATCGGATGAACTCAAGAAAGTATAAGCCGTTCCCTTCCTATCCAAACGCCCTGTGCGTCCGATTCTATGGACATAGTCTTCGCCAGAGTTGG
>JAQIWP010002309.1:0-11382 GCA_034695525.1 Euzetes globulus
TAGCTTTCCAATAACTAAAATGGTTTTTTATTTATTCAATTTTTTATCCAGCGCAATTACTTTCGCATCAGGTAATAGTTAAAATATAGTTTCCTACATAAGAAATAAAAACAACTCTGGTCTATTAAATCGGGGATAATCTTTATTCCCACAATTACTATATAGCTTAAATATTTTTATAAACCAGCAAGCACAATTAAAAATTCACAATCAAATTATTTAATTGAATTTAATAGCAGTGTTTCAATAAAACGATAAAAAAAGAAAAGAAAAACATTTCAAAAGAGAACATAATTTCTTTAATAAATATTTATTTATATATTCAGTCCATCGCTTTCTGAAGCACAGAAAATAATTCTAAAATAATCTTTATAAATATGTTTAGCATTAAAGAAAAATATTAGTTTTTTCATCTTACAAATGAATCCAAACCAGAATTTTTTTGTCTAATCAAATACAGAAATTATATTTATCAAGATTGTATTAATTGTTTAATTGAATTTTCTAGTTACTATTAGGCTGTTTGTCTTATGCTAGGAAAGGTTATGGAAGAAAAGGAAGAGAAGGAGTGAGAGGGAGGGAAAAGATTTCCAAACTGTAATTTTGTATTTAAAAATTGTTCAAGCAAACAGTTTCACGAATTATTTTTTATAATAATAAAAGGATTTCACAATAAAAGAAAGATGAGAAGAATTCAATTAATTAAAGTTAAAAACAAAATAATAGTAGGTTTTTAATTATCGTAATTGACCAAACTATTTACCGTATTACCTCACATAGTGCGGCATGCCGGTATAAGTGAAATTGACCATTTTCTCAAAAAAGGTTTTGTGGTGTCTACCGGCATGCCGGTATAAAGTGAGGGAAATATTTTCATACAATTTTATTTTTAAACTATAATAATATAAACTTCTTTTATTTAATTGATATCAAATAGAACATGTAGCATAATTTATTTTCTTGTGAATCAACGGATTCGTAGTCATCTTTGTCTTAATCATCAATGCATTTCAGAAATTTTTAATGTTTATAAGCAATGAATCAAATTTGAAAGTTGACTGAATAAATATAAAGTCAAAACTGACTTAAATTCAGATAAACTTTTATAACATTTGCTTATCTTAACCCTCGAGTCATTGTTTCTTAGAATCGTTTGTCTTTTATTTGCAATTATTTTGTTTTTCTATATAAAATTTAATCTTTAATTTTATTGATTTTTTTCCTCACTTATACCGGCATTCGATTTATACCTATGTGAGGTAATACGGTAGATAGTGTAGAAATTTGGTGACTCAAATTTTTGGTAAGATTTAAGTGAATTTAATAGGTGTCAAATTACAAACAAATTACCTTCAAATATTAGCTTGAATAATTTTAAAAGAAGAATATAAGTTGACAATAGAGTAGAAATTTGGAATAGGCGTTATTCAGGTCACGTTGAAAGATCCTAGAGAGGTCCCTAGGGTGGTGCCAAACGGCTCTTCGGCTGGGGGAGCTAAATCTCAAAATTTTCCATCTAGGGGGCATTTTCCGGAAACCGTCATTTTCTTCTAAAATTAACTTAGTTCCGGCGATTTAAAGCATTAATTAGCCTATAATTAGGTAATTTTGCAAGTTTGAAGGTTAAATTCCCCAAGGACAAAATGAATTTTTACCGCCATTACTGAAAATTACCAAATTTTTACCAAAATTTCTTAAATTTTCCCAAGTATTTGCCGGCAAGGTATCAAGCTGATTTACAGATTTCGTCTTATTACTACGACTATTTATATATTGGTTTAGCGAGCCAGGAGACATTCTATTTCTTCTTTCATCTTTTACATAGTTCATTAATGAAAGACTAAATAAAGAGAATAATTTATAATATGCAAATTAATTAGATAGAATAAAATTAAAAATTATTTTTGCTTCCTTTCAGCAATTACTGGTTGACAGAGGAAGAGATAAAAGTGATTTTATTACACATTTTTCTTTATAATTCCAAACAATTTTATATTCGCACAAACAAAAAGTTCAAAATTAGATAAATCTCTTGATGTAGCCTTTTGATAATAATCAGAATCAATTAAAGTCATTATATAATTAAGTAAATTATTATTAGTTATAAAATTTTGGATTAAACTTTCATTCACATCAATGCCGAATGATTCAAATAAAATCTTTACTGTACCTTGATCACCAGCTTTTAAAATCAAGTTAGGTTCTAGAGTTTCAATGTTTTTCAACGCTTTATAATAATACATGTCAAATATAAAATTAGGATTTTCCTTTCAAAACATTTTGGTATTTTTCACTACATTTACGAAGTATGTAGTATATAGTTTTGTCGTTCCCCGGGGAGAAATCCTTTGCTAAGTCTATGGAGAGAAATCCTATGATAAGTCTGTGGAGGTCTATGAAAAAGATGTAAGGCTGTTTATTGTTTAATTTAGTTTAGGTTAAGATAGGTTAGTTGAAAGGTGTAAATGTAGTGGGGATTAGGTTTGAGGGAAACCCTTGTTTTCAAATACTACAGTAAAGTCAAGGGGAAGGGGATTTCCTAAAATATTTATGTTTAATTTCTGCCTGTTAAGTTCAGAAATTCGTCGCAATAATCAAATTACCAATTTTATCTGCCCTCTCGCTTGGGAGTAAACGAGTACATGTCATGTGGTGAAGATTCAAAAACTCAAAAATTTAAATTCCAATGACCATTTTGTCCCTATATGACAGTATAGCGTAGAGATGTGCATGTGACCCTAAGGGTATAACGCTTGAGACTAACTTGATGACCTGTTTGCAGTGCAGATTTTTTGGTCTCAAGCGTTATATGAAGGGGATAGTGCATTATTTTTTTGGTCAAAACCTAGGGTGATATAGAGAGGGGATATTTAAAAAATGGCGGACGAAACTAGCTACCTGAAACGCCAATTTCCGCCATTTTGTTCTTAAATTGGTTTATTTCGGGTAACTTTAAGCTTAATTAAGCCACAACTAAGCTAATTTATCAAGTTTTAAGTCTAAATTCCTTAAAATAAAAGACAAAATAGCGAATTTTTTGGCCACCATTGCTAAAAGATTGCAATTTTTGAGGAGCGTTAGTTTCTTTATGTTTTCCGGAAATCAACATCAAACTGAAACTGCCATTTTCTTCTAAATTAAGCCTATTTTCTGCAATTTTAAGCGTATAATTAGGCTATTTTGAAAGTTTGAAAGCTAAATTTCTTAAAATAAAGAACAAAATGGCGGATTTTCGACCTGCATTTGCAAAAATGCCTAAATTTTATCCGCGATTACTGAAAATTTCCTAAATTTTCCCAAATATTTTATCCGCTTTGCTAAACCAAAGGGGCCAAATCTCAAAAATTTCCGTCTAAGAGGGCCAAGTACTTTGGTCCCCTTGGTAACCCCTGATGTTTTCACAATTGAATTTATAAATGAAAAAAATACCTTGTATATAATAAAGATGATAGATCAAGCTTGTAAGTCAAACTTTGCTCCCATTTTGATTGCATGCTGTCATCAAAATGTTGACCACTTTTGATATGATTTATTGGAATGATTACAAAGAACGTGATTTTTCAATCAAATTGGGAGAATTCAACATAAAAATAATATGTATGGATATTAGGCCTATTTGTCAGCACAAGGCTCTGACAGACAACGAAAATGCTGTGAATGCTATTCATTGATAAGTTAATAGCATTTGGAAACCAATAATTCAATGCAACGCTTAAAATACCCAAAGAAAAAGTGTGCTTGCACTATTATCATAAAGAATTTGCTATTCTTAGGTAGTCTAGTAACTTTCTTATACATTATTCTATTTTTCACCAAAATTGTCGGAAATTGTAGTTATAATATGTTTTGCATCTTTTATAGTATTTGATGTCTAAACAAGTTGATAATAGCATTACTAACAAGCAGAGATGGCCAATAGTGGACTGTATTTCGTTTCACCCGTAAGCTGAAAATACCCCCTACACCTCTCCACGAGGCTCCGGCGATCGAAGCGAGACGGCCATATTTTTGACAAATTTTAGAATTTTTTTGTTGGTAATGTTGCACAAAAATCAGACATTTTTGCAAATGACGATCAGGAAATCGGCCATTTAGTTCTTTATTTGAAGGAGTATAGCCTCTAAACTTGCAAAATAGCCTTATTATAGCATAATAATGCTAATTTAGGCTTAAAATCATCGGAAATAAGCCTATTTTAGAAGAAAATGTCCGTTTCCGAAGCTATTTCGGTCCGCCATTTTACCCAACCCCATTCCCTCAGCCCTTTTGGTAAAATATCCTCCTAAAAAATTTTCATTTGTCATTTCTGTTTACAATTATAGTCGGTCTTCAAGAATATTTGCCAGGCAATAGCTTCAACAATAAGCATGAAAAAAGGGTCTAACAGAATTGATCTAAACACAATTGATCTACACAAAATTGTCTACACAAATTAGTTCTACACAGAATTGATCTACCCAGTCAATTTTTAAAATTGCGGTCACGGTCGTATTTTGTCTGCACGGGGGTTTAACGAGTGACCAATTTCTTAACTATACTACAGGTTAAAAGTTTTAATTACTTATATTATATCTAGAAGAATTACCCAATTAAATTGACAAATTTTTCAACAGAGTACTGCAGTACGTGCAGTGCGTCGAACCCTGAGAGATTTTACCAGTTTTTATAATTGTGAGGTTTGTCTGACAATTCTGTGTAAATCCATTCTGTGAAGATCAATTCTGTAGGCCCATGAAAAAAATGATAATATAAAGAACCTTTCTAAACTTAAATTAAAAAGAAATCATAAGTTTCAAATCATATGATTTTTAACCAAGAATTGGATGTCGGATAAGTAGAATTGATATTTAATGCATTACTCAATTAATTAAGATCAGTTGGTTCTTAAGTTGACTATTTCATGTGCCCTTTCAAACAATTGAGCCAAATATGAAATGAAAATCAGTTTTTTCTTTTAAGTGATGTTTAAATCAAATTTTGATTAGACTTTGATTTAAAGGCGATAATTAAAACTTGATTAAAGCCGTATAATTGAAGTATAGGATGGGAGCGCATGTCTGCACAAACTTATGTAACCAATAGAGACAACGTTACAAAAAATACATTTATAAGACCACTTTCACTACAATCTGTTGCAAAACTATTTCGGTGTTCAGCGGTTCTCCACTCACTCATCGCTGGCATTACGTTATACAACATTTTTATGATTTGCACTAAATTTGTGCTGAAATTCAGTCATTCTTTCATTGAAGTCATCTGAAGTAGTCTTCAAATTTCAAACTCAAATCACTCAAACGAATCAGTTATTTATTGAGTCAACATTTGGTCGCAACGACTTCCCAAATGACAGGCCAAAGGTTTCCGAACTGGTGTGGTGGCGATCCCTCCTGGGTTTGTCTTTTATCACTTTTCTTTTGTTTCTATTAATTTAGTTTTATCAAAGTTTGCCCAAAATTTTTTTATCAAGTCAGTTTACATTTTATACTATTTTACAATATTCTGTATATGTTTTGATGTGTCATTTCGGTTAAATTTAGCCAAACTCAAACTCAAAAAATTAGAAAATAAATTTTGATTTGTGGTTGAACTCCTCTAAAAACATTTGAACTAAAACATTTATCTGAAACTTGGTAAAAAACTGAAAAGATGCATTTGTTGAAAAGGTTCTGATTAAATGTTTTATTTGCGTCAATCAAATAAAAATTGCCCAAATATTACAACGTCTTCGCAAATATTAATATTTTTCGTTTTTTAGGCTGTGATTGAAAATATAATAAAATTTTATTCAATAGAATAATCTCTGATTTTCAGCAATTTTTCTTCTTTTCAATTGAATTATTTTTTTCCAAAAAATTACAAGAAATTCGAGTCAAACATTAATTAACGACTTATTTGAAAATAGGATCATTTAATGTTCTAACGACTAGTAGTTTGATTCAGATTTGGCGATAAATAGGTGTAATTAAAAGACTTGCTATTAATGAATAAGAGTCTTGAGAAAAGAATAGCAAAGTTGTGTTGAAGTATAAAATTTAATTAATCAATAAATTTAGAGAATATTGGCTTTAAATGTTGAGCTGTCGATGCCGTTCCTTCAGTTATCAAGTTATTAAAGTTCACAGTTCTATATAACTGCATAGTGGAAGTGATGGTGCGATGCAGTCATTCCATAGCATACCTGAACATCAATCCTCTTCAATATAGAGAGAGTTTGTGTTCGCCTTTTGCCGTATAAATGAGTTCACATTTTTTATTATTTGGTGGAAAGCATTGAAGCAGTGCTTGAATTGTGAGTTAAATTGTTGTAAAGTTGCGAATGCAGACAATGCCACACAAAAGCCTATCATCTGAGAGGCTGACTGAGTAGTCACCAGTGCCTCGATTTAACATTCAAACTAATTTATTGGCTTTTCTTTCTGCCAAACACTTATAGAAAATATGGCTTTTTTCATATAAACTAATGATGCAGTGCTTCATCAGTCAGTGAAAGCTTAGAATTTTCAATGTCTATCCAATCAGTTGGGATCAAACTTGTGATATATAACTGTTTGGATCAATCAATAGTTCAATTGTCTAACATTTATCTATTAATCAATCGTTAATTTTGTCGTTCCTGAGTCTTGTTCTGCTATTTTCATTTATGAGAGCATTTTTGGCGGACATAACGTTGATGGCAGTCCACCTTAACTTATTTGCGCTCACATTGAAGACATTGTTGGGTTAAGTAATGCAGACAATACTTATGTCGTATCCAATAATAACATTCTTTAGGATCTGAGTTGAGTTGTTGTCACTACAACTAAAGCTCATAATATGTTATACTTTGGCTTCGCTTCTGTTGGGCTCTGACTTTGTCTGACTTTCTGTGACTTTTGCTCTTACGATACCAATAACTGCGAGGTAATAGTCTTTGGCAATGCTTTGTTCGCCACCAAAAACAGAAAAGTCTGGACAACAACTAATATATGACTCAGAGTTACCTTTTGCTCGTTTGACCCTCCGATCAGTCGCCTAATTAGCTCTATTTCAGACTTATTGCTCGCTCATATTCTTCTTTATTTGAGACCTAATCACGATTCAAATTGAAGTGCGGCACAGGAATTAGGAACTGTGCAGCCTGTGATCAGCTCCAAAGGAGCGATTTGTGCCGAAAATTGTGTTTGTGCTCTATTGTAGCAAATCATGATTGAGTTCTGTTCTCTCGACCATATTTGACATTATTGAATGCCAGAGTGTGTGCCAGTCGTGTGCCAGTCGTCGCATAAATACAATTGCGAGCTTTGATTTTGTCACTTCTATCACATCTAAGAAATTCAGTTATGACTTATGAGTCACCGAAAACTGATTTTGCGATTTTCGCATTCATTTAAATGACTTTTCTTGAATCACATAACTTTCAGTCTTCACTTGTTATCATATGTTGACAAATGAACGCATCATTTGATTTACAAAAACTAATCAAATAATAAAAGTTTTCTCTCGAAACACATTTATTGTACATTGAAATGTTTCGTATTATAGACATAAGTTGTATAATATATCCATATTTTCTAAACTAATTTAAGCGCTCAATAGTTCTGATTTGATTTGAAGCCAATCACTATTGAAAAATCAATTCTTTAGAGGCTATCAAAACATCACTCTCTTCACTGCATTATACGTTCTGTATTTGAAATATCACACAATCATTTGATAAAGTGCTAGATTTTTGTGCACAATATTATTTTTTAAATGAATCTGAAAAGACACAAAAATTGATTTCTTCGATAATAAAATTTAATACCCATTCCTAAAACTAAGACCCGTTCCTAAAACTAAGAAATTTTTTATTTCATTTTTCTCATACTTTTCACCATTGATTTTCTTTATCTAAAGTCAAACAAAAGCTGAGTTTAAGTCCTTTAAAGCTCTGGAATCTGAAAAATTCAAAAGATTATTCATTTCTACAATTTATTAATCAAATGTATTTTATATTCAGTAAATGTTTAATCTGGAAAAGAGTGGCGCAAAAGTGAATTCTATGTCAGGAAATAATGGCAGAGTATTACAGATTCGCCACTAATCACAAAAGCTATTATAGATCGTCAGCTCAAGAATCAAAAGAAAATGCTTTCAAAGTTATGTTCACTTTTCTCTATCAAAACGGTTACTCTCTTTTAAAAATCGCATAAAATCCATATGACTTGAAATATGAATATTACATTATTTTTTCTGTTAAACATAATTTAAATTTCAGACGAGAATAAAGTTTATTTCTCTTATACTTTGTTCACCATCTAATATACGGCACAGGATTCGCTTATTTATACTATTTTGGTCGGCCATATCAATTTGGCTCACTTTAGATAATGATAACAATATTTATATATTAGTTTATTTCACTTCATTAAGATTTTAAGTCTATTTTCTCATAAGAATGTTCTTTTTTCTTGATTTTTGATCCACTTTATTCTACGTCAACAATATTTTCATAAATATCTTAATCGTTTTCACCGTTTTTCATCACATTTAAACTCATTCCACTTATAAGCAAATCCATATCTAATCCATTTTGAATCCTTAATGAAATATTTTAGCATTTTTCAAAAGTTTGTGTCTTTCAACTCAATCTAGGATTTTAAAAAATTAGCTCAACTCTCTTACTTTGTCCTATAGGCAAATGGATGCTTTTCCTTCAACTCCTCCCTGGACTTCGCTAGAGCTTAGAGTTCTACCTCTAGTATTAGAGTTCTCATCTTTGATTGAGATTAGACTGAACTTGACAACTTGAAGAAATATTTTATCTTACATACTCTTTTTATGTTTGCTCAAGTCTCAACACAGTTTTCTGTCTTGAATTTGAGAATTTTATTGAGCTTGATATTACTAATTTGCTTGTTGACAATATTTTAGGTTGATTTTGCCTAGAGGTAGCCATAGTATACCCCCTGAGGTAGGTAATTTTTCTAAATTACCCCTGAGGTTTGAGAAAATTTTTAAGGAAAAAACGTGGGAAAACTGACCCCCTCCCCTGTCGCACGGTGGTGATTTTTCCAGAATTTCCGCCATTTTGTAGGCCTTTTTCAGTAATTTTACCTATTAAACTGTATTTAAACTGAATTAAAGGCAATTTAAACTAAATTAAGTCTAATTTAGCTGGATTTAGGCAGGAATAAGAAACAAAATTCGGCGGTACTTCCGGCCGTCATCTTGAAAAATTCCCTTACACTTCTAAATATTTGAGAAAAATTCGACATTTAAACTTCCCTTTATACCTCTCTCTTGGGTCTCGGACTTTGGCTACTCCTCATTTTGCCATGCTTAGCAAGGATATTTTTTATTTGTTGTAATTTATTGCGATAAAAAACGGTAAATAAAAGCTAATGAAAATAACGAATGGAATACATATGTTATTTATAAAATCGATTTCCCAAATAATATATCAAACGAATCAATGAATGAATTAATATATCATTTTCTGTTTTAATGTCTAATGAAATTCTTATTTCAACTATGAAAACACGCAAATAGTATTTTTTTATAAAGTATTACAAAACATTTATAATTTTCTAATCGAAAATTTTGCTAAAATTAATATTAGATTAAATGAATAATTTTCTCATTCAATACTACATTTGTATTACAAATACTATTTTATAATAAATTCGAATCATTACTTCAATGAATTTTTAAAATTATTTCATTTGATTCGTCGAATAAATTGTTTTACTCTCAATCTTTTTAATGAGTTTCAGCTAACTGTTTACCATGGAGAAAATAATGATTAAATAAAGGGCTGTCTTTTTATAACACTCAATTCAATGAGTATGGTCAGAATATGTATATAACTTGAATGTTCTGAACCTGGCATGCTGTTTTCTTGAACAAATCTAAGATTTAATTTTAAGAGAGCTAAAGATTTCGAATTTTTGAGTATTCAGTATTTAAATAATAGAATCTCGATTTTATCAAAGAATTTAGATTCTTTAATAATGAAGCCATTTATGTCAAAGGAGAAATCCAGAGTCCATAGAAAATAGTCCTCAAAAACCCGCCGAAATTAAAATTTGTTGATAGAGGAACACTGTTTTATTAAACCTTTTTATAATTTCCTGTGCATTTTTTCGCTAGAAGGTTAATGTGACATTATTTTAAACCCTAGATAAAAATTAGACAAAAATTCAAAATTTTAAAATTTTTCTTCAAAAATTCCGATAAAGATTATCAGATTTTTTTGCCAATTTATATTTTAAAAATAAAATAATATCCTTTTTATTCATTTTTTTTTGATGAAAATTCACAAATGTCTTAAAATTAGATCACAAGTTTTTATTTTAGAAAAGTATTCATAACTTTAAAATTATTCAAGCTATAAAATTCTAATCTTCACCATTGGATTCAGCATGCTGGTTTTAGTCGGTGATGATATCTTATTTGTCGAAACCAACCAATGGTTGACGCCTTTTAGAGAAAAATTGCACAGGAATGTTTGAAAATGCCAATATGGTTTTCAGAATGACTTCTTCTATCGGAAAATTTTAATTTCTGCTTCTGGTTTTTGAGGCATATTTTCAATCAGAGATAACCAATGAAAAAATTTTAAGGGGGGGGTATGGGGAGTGGTATTTTGCCAAAAGTCCTGGGAGTATGGAGTAGGATAAAAGGGCGGACGGAAGTAGCGCCGGAAACGGTCATTTTCTTCCAAAATAGGCTTATTTCCGCATTTTAAGCCTAAATTAGCCTATTTAAGCTATAATAAGACTATTCTGCTAGTTTAAAGGCTTAATTCCTTCAAATAAAGAACAAAATGGCCGCAATTTGCAAAAATGTTGATTTTTGGTTGACATTACCTAAAAATCCTAAATTTTGCCCCAAATATGGCCGGCTCGCTTCGCTCGCCGGAGCCTCGGGGAGGGGAGTATTTGTATTTCAGTTTACGGGGGGGAACACGAAATACAGCCCCCTATTGGCCATCTCTGTTTTGAATAGAGGCTGGATTTCTCCTTTGAAACAATGCCATCCTCGTAGCCGACGACAAGGCTTCCAGACTTGTGTCCCATGGCGGTAACCTTTGATGGGTCTGCCTCTTATACGTCTTACTTTTTTGGTGTTGCTCAACTACATTATCATGTGGCTGGGCAAAGATCCGTTCGGCTTGAATCATTGAAATTGAGGTTAAGTTAAGTCTCAATCTTGGACAAAACATAGCATCGAAAATCCGGCTGCGGTTCGAGTCCTCTCTCGACGAATTATCCGATGTTTTCAAGCGTTTATACATACTATTTAACAAATTTAAAATAGACTTATATTATTTTATAATTATTGGCTTAAAATATTTTGAAGTCAAGATTAAAATAACATTACTAGTGAATTTTGATCTTGGCATTATTTGACTTATTGTTT
>JAQIWP010002310.1:0-11377 GCA_034695525.1 Euzetes globulus
TTTTGTATGTGTTTATGCTTGCGCATGAACATTGTTTCATTTTGTGTCTGAAAAGTGTCTGATTGAGAATCGTTGATGTAAATCATTGATGATCAAGGTGCTGCAGGAGTTGCACCATTAAAATGATCGATCAATTGGGATAAAGAGTGAACGCATGCGCTCTTCAGTACACTTCTCGCCATTTGTGCGAAAGGTCTGCACTTTTTTAACACCAAAAACTTGAACAATGATTAAGTAATATATTGAGACAAATGGTAAGAATATGGTCATCACATACAGCGATGCCATTCTGCGTACATTTGTGGCCCAGATATGTCGGGACATGGGTTGGCACGCATCGCATACGACATCGCTGGAAGTGTTGACGCAATTGACATCTTCGTATATGCGTCAATTGGCCCGATATTGCGGCCAATTCGCCAACCATTGCGGCCGACAGTCCCCCAACTTCGATGACATCACTCTGGCTTTGAATCACTTCAACATCGACTTAAATGAACTCAAAGACTACGTGAATAATGTGGCGTCCACTCCATTTGAGCTGCCAGTCCCCAAGTTTCCCGTCACCAACCCTTCCAATCGGGTCATTACTAACACCGGCCAAGAAGAAGAACGGCCCGAATGGTATGAATTTAGTTTCGTTTACTCTTTTGTTTTATAATTTGAAATATTTCTAATTTAAAGCTCTTTTCATTGAGTGAGTGATATTTGGGAACTAATTGACTGATTTAAAGGTACTACGAATGGCTGCCACCTTTGCGTGAGTCACGCACTTCTGGTTCCGCTGACGAGAACGGGGACACCTCTAAACCCAATGAAGATCCACTTCAAGACAGTCTTATGTCTCCGACCTCAACCTCTCATTTGCCCCAAGAGTTCGGTTCGAGTTCACCTAAAAGAGGCAGTTCTGGTGTCGATAGTTTCGGCTTTCTTCGAGATCTTCACTCATTAGTTGGTCAACGAGAGGGACGACTTCCTGACACTCAGCGTATCATTGAATCGGATGACAGTCGCGACAATTCGCCCGAAAGACAGGTAAAAGTGGAAGAAAAAGTCAAAATCGAGGACAAGAAAAAGGAGAAGAAAAAAGATAAGAAAGAACTTAAAGACGACCGAAAGAAACAGAAACTTAAACTGAATAAAGAAAATTCACTTAAAATCAAAGCCATAATAAGCAAAGATAAGATCAGAGAACAGAAGAAACTGAAGAAGTTCTTGAAAATTAAAGAAATTGGGAAAAGAGCTTATACTCCGCTGAGTATCAAAGTTACCGGACTGTCAACTGGAACTCCTACGGCCACATCGACGCCAACGGCCCGATCACCAGCCAGTGTCACCTCTCCTGACGACCAAAAGAGTTTGAGCGCAAACGTTGATTCATCCATCGATGCAGTCATTGATAGAGTCTGTGCTGAAGAGGAAGTAAAGATCAGTCCGAAGGCAACTGAAGGTATTTGTCCTAAAATTCTTAAATTATTTCTTAAACCAATCAAATGTTTTAAACTTTTCCCTCAGAAACTCCCAAAAAGAAATATAAAATCAAAAGAGAAGAGTCAGCAGAGAAGAAAACAAAGAGAGTTAAGAAAGACAGTACCATACAAGAAGTGGCAATGAGTGAAACCATCGATGAAGTGGTCCGTCAGTCACAAAACGCGTTGTTGTCGCCCCCAAAGCGGTCACCGCATCAGATGATGAGCCCTAAAGTCAAGACCGAAAGCATTCCGATTCCATCTCCAACTACGAAACCAATTAACGCCCAGACCTTCGATGATGACGAGGCCGCACACATTCTGGTCTCAATGGCCAGCGATAAAAATATACCAAAGCGTAAGAAGAATAAGCCGTCGGCCACTGCAACGTGTCCCTCGCCTTCAAACGAAAGCAGTTCTGCCTTCCAATCAGCCATGAGTTCCTTTCCGAAGGTTTCCCCCGGACTATCACCCCTTTCGCCAACAATGTCTCATCAAAATCCATTCTCAATGGCAAATCAAAACCCATTCTTTCCGACGCCTCCTCTCTTCGGACACATGTCTCCGCCTTTGTTGACGCCCGCACTGCAGACCTCACCGCACGAATCATATCAATCGCCGCCTCCTTTAACTAAACCAAAAACTTTGGCAGAAAAGAAGGCTTTGCCGCCGGAGATAATGAACGCACCGGTCGTTAAGAAAGAAAAAGATAAGGAAAATAAAACGGACAAAAAGGAAAGGGAAAGGGATCGCGAACGCAAAGAAAAGAAGTCATCAAAACTGAAGAATAAGAAATTCAAATCCCGAAAGACAATTAGTGATGATTCGTCCTCTTCTGAAGATGAAAAGAAACCTAAAATCAATATTAAACTGGGAACGACTTCTAAACCCCCGCCCCCACCAATCGATAAGCCTTTGGTTAAGCCCACCTCTGAGACTAAGCCGCCCGTAAAGACGCTGCTGTCCCCCAAACATAACGTACAGACACAGGAAGAGTTGTCTAATAAGAAGAAAAGAGGACCTAAAAAGAAGCCCATCAAAGAAGAAGTTAAAGAAGACAAGTCTTGTATTGTCATAAGAGAGACCATTACTGTGGATACGGGCGAAGGCGACGGCAAAGTCTGGATTTGTCCGGCATGTAAGGGACCTGACGATGGAAGTCCTATGATAGGTGAGTCAGACTTCTCGGATGAGCGAATTAAGGGAAAGCTAACCCGATCCGGTCGCCACTATTGATCCATTGATAGCCTTAATTTCATAATTGCTTTTAATATAATCTTTAGTCGTTTCTAGTCATTCATTTGTCTGTCATTTGTCTCAATTATATACTCAATAAAATTGATTCCAAACCTCTCTATTGTCTGTGTTCTTCATTTCCCATCCATTCGTTTTTGTTGCTTATGTCATGTTCTCATATAATTGACTTTTAAAGGTTGTGACACTTGTGACGAATGGTATCACTACGCCTGTGTCGGTATAAAAGAGCCGCCGGGAAAGGACGAGAGCTGGTTCTGCAGGAAATGCGTCCAAAAGCAGCAACAAATTGAATCGAAGTTCGTTAAGAAAAAAGAGACAAAAAAGAGAGTCAAAGACAAATGACAATTAGGACATGAAGAGCAAAATTTGACAATTGGTTCGGCAGCCAATACTAAAGCAACCACTTCTACATTTAAAGCAACCACTCCTTCAACACAAGCAACCAATCCATCAACTATTAAACCAATTAAATCAGTAAGTCTTCATTCTGTTGCCCTAAAAGTTGTTCCAAGATCATCTGAAATTCAAAACTTTTCATTACAGCCAACTCACACTCCTGTTTTCAAGAAAGAGTTAAAACCGACCCCCGCGTCAAATAAGCCGCCACCTATGAGACCGAGAGGGCGACCACGAAAAGACTCTTCTTCTTTTACACCTACTTTGCCGCCAAAGAAGGATAAGAAACAGAGTTCTGATGAAGAAACCAAACCAATTAGTGAATCCAAACCTAAATTGAAAGAAAAGCGTAAACCAAAGGAAGAACAGGAAGACGAGGACGAGGAGTACATCTGTCCTCAGTGCGAGAAGCCGGACGACGGCACACCTATGATCCAGTGCGACAAATGTGACCAATGGTATCACTGGCAGTGCGTCGGCATTCTAACCGAACCAAAGGCTGACTCTAATTGGATGTGCACTCGTTGTAAGAAAAAGAAACAGTCGCTCAGCAGCAGCGCTCAGCAACAGCAACAGGGTCCGTCCAAGCCAGTTGTTTCCCACAAAAGTCTGTCCACTTCCCCTATCGTTCCACTGACCAAATATGAAGGTGGAACAAGCAGTCAGTGGCAGTGCCCGACCTGTCATTTGATAGTCGACAACAATAAACCATCGATTTGTTGCGACGATTGTGACAATTGGTATCATTGGAGTTGTGTCGGCATAACTGTGGCTCCAGAAGAGGACGACTCCTGGTTTTGCGCGCCCTGTATAGAAAAACAGGCAAAAAGGCTCGCAATTGCTTACAAACTGGCAAAAGTTCGTCGATTATAAACAATTAAGTAATTGATTCCTCATTTCTTTATTGTTTTTCTTTTTCTTTAGGTTATCCCTAATTACAAGACATGATTTAAAAATACATTCATTAGATTTATATTCTGTTTTGAATGCATTTTCAATTTTCGTTATTATTCCTGATTAAGTGATAACTCGTTTTTGAAAAGTTTTATTATTGGTATGAATTGTCTTTAAAATGAATGACAAAAAACATTAATTGATTGTCGTTTAAGAAACAGGTTTGGAATTACCACTGATTTGGCGCAAAAAGTGGTCGCATTTGTGATTCGGTGATTCATAAAAAACAATTGGTTTTCATATTTAAAAAAAATGGTTGCAATAAATGTCAAATTCTGCTCTTCATGTCGTTCTTAGAAATAATTTCTAATCTCATCCAACTTTTCATTGATTATTAACTCATTATTAATAATTCCTTTCATTTATATTCACATTAATTATACTTATTTAAGACTTATATATAAATAGTATAAAAACTACGAATTTTTAAACAGATCTATAAATGGGTTTTAATTGTAATAATTTGTAAAGAGATTCGTTTTTTTATCAACTGATGAAAAGATCGAAACCTTATTATTATTATATTTTCGTTATTATACTCTTATTGAAAGACTTTTCACTCGTTATTTGAGTTACAAATAAAATCATGTTTTAATTCAAGAATATTTTTCGATTCAATGGATTATAGATTTTCAACAAATGTTCAGCGAAATAGTGATGAACTCATCTCTAATTTAAGTCGATTTCTTTAAACGAGATTTTATGCTTTCTTCGAGTGAAGACCAGTTTTGCGGGCACTATCATGGCGTGTCGGGCAAATTTCATCTTGGTCCTTTGAACTCGTCGCTTGGCATGTCTTCTCTTTCGCTTTTTCAATGGTTCTCCGCTATTAAGTTTCCATCGTTTCCGTCGCCTTCGCCTTCGTTTTCGTTTCTTTTGTTTAGATTTTTTGAGGGCTTTATAGTCGTCGTCGATCCATAGCTTTCTTGTCGACCACTCCGTGTCAATCAGATTCTGATCTTTTGACTTGACTTTCCTTCTTCTGGAACTCTTGCCTTTGGGTTTATAAGCTTTTAATTTTATTTCCTTTTTGACTGTCTTTGGATTTATATCTTGATTAACATTTTCAACAGGATTTTGTTTCACTTTTTTATGCGTTTCAGGATTTGGGTCGTGTTTTGGGTCCTGTGCTTCAGGTTGTCCTGAAGTTGGTTGACTGTTAGCCATTAACATCAAACGGCCAATATTTTCAAACGGTAAGTGAAAATACAATTTCCAGTGATTTTGTAAAGCGCGGGACCATTTTAAAAGTTTAAATCTTTAGATTTAGAATGACTTTTGCCATTTAAGCATAATGTTAACCAGATGATTTTTAATTTGCAACTTTTATCAGTTTGTTTGTCAGAGAAAATAAAGAACTTCTGTTAAAATTGATTTGAATGAGGATTTTATTTTGAATTTTGTATTCTATTATAGAATACACAGAATATTGTACTGAATAGACATATAGTCGAGTCATTTATTTGATTATTAATTAATTTAAAGTAAAACTCAGAGCTTTTGTTTTGTTTTATATTAAATTAAATTAAGTTAAATTAAACATTAAAATTGATTAAAGTTCTAAATTAATTACTAAACTTATAAAAAACAATGACTCACTCGAGTGGAGAGAAATGAATAACAATTCAATCGAAATAATATTTGAAAAATAAAATTAAGAAACAAATGTTGAGTTCGGAAATAAAATTGAATGAAATAAATAAATTCAATTATATATTAAAACTTATTATATCACAGAATATAATAATTATTCCATTGAATTGTAAATATATTTTAAGCTCAAAGTGAGAGTCGATTAGATTTTCTTTCCATTCAATCAAAAGATATTTCAAGAGATTATTTGTTTGCGATTTTGTCAAATAATTAGAAAATAACTGAAAAATACAATAAAATTGTTATTTGATTTCTTAAGTAACGCCGGGAATGCTATTCAGTATTCAAAATATTTGATAAATGAAGTGCTCTTTTGATGATTCGTTTTGTTTTTTTCCAAAAAATATTTACAGAAAATATTTATATTTTGTTTTCAAAAGTACTTTAAGTTTTGAATTCAAATGATTTTTAAACTATTAATTCATTATTAGTTTTCATTCGTAATTTGTTAGTAGTTTTTCGTTTGTCATTAAAAATATAGTGATTTGAACACAGAATCGTTCAAAGTTTGAATCATTAGTTTGGATGACATCCGAGTGTTTTACTCGAAACCAAATCATTTCTTTAAAAATATTCTTTGACTTCAAATTCAAATCAAACGATTGGATTCTTATGTCTTTGAACTCAAATGTTTCCGGTGGTAAAGAAAGGGAATGCACCGAATTGTGAATTGATTGGCGTTTTGGGAGACGCACACACCGTCCCTAAGAAGTCATCCGATTGCAAATGCGTCCGATTTAGAGTCGGTTCTGATGTCGATCTGTGTATTTTGGGTAGTGATCGAAGCAAATGTTCTAAAGTGGCCAAAATCTGTTTCTTTCAATCACATTATTAGTCAATTGAAAACAACTTTAATGGATAGTCAACAGACCTGACGAAAAAGTGGTCGTTCCTCTCTATTGAATAGAATACAGTCTTCTATCAAACGTAAAAAAGCTTTGGGTGTTTCACTCCGACAAATACTAAGATCCGGATGAAGCAGTCCGTGTCCGACCATAAACAGAATTTGGTCTTTATTGTTGATGTGTTGGTACGGGAGCTGACCAGTGACCAACTCATACATAACTATTCCGAATGCATAGACATCACTTTGGAAGGTATATGGATTCGCTTCTTTCATTCGGATCACTTCGGGTGCCATCCATAGTATAGAACCAGTCGGTTGATTGAACTGTTGAGAGCCCTGCCATCGGGTCTTGACTGTAGCCAAACCAAAGTCACCGATCTTTACTGTGAGGTCATCGTGAAGGAAGATGTCTGACAATAGATGGCAAAAAAGTGTCAATAAATGGGCAAAAGGGGAAACATGAGTGGACTGACTGTTGGATTTGAGGTCTCGATGTATGATATTCTTAGCATGCAAGTAATCCATTCCCTGAGCTGTTTGTCTGGCGATGTCTATTAGTTGCAGTAATTCCAGTTTAGTCTCCAAAACATGCAAATGCTTGTAAAGGGAGGACCCCTCACACCATTGCGTTACGATCGTTAACTGAGGTCGAGATACACAACCCATGAATAAAAGGATATTGACGTGACGTGTCTTCCGAAGGACAGCCACTTCGTTCTTGAAAGCCTAACAAACAAACTCTGATAAAAGTCTGCAAATACCAATTCAAAGGGTCCAGACCTGGAGCTGAGCCGGAGTAGGGTTTATAACATTAAGTTTCTTGAGTGCAACGGGCCCGTGCCAGTGGCCCCTGAATACCGTCCCGAAAGAGCCTGAGCCAATGCGAACACCGGCCAAAATCTCATCGTGAGGTATTTCCCAGTCTTCAATTGATTCCCGTCCCCCAGAACTCGGCCGAATCTTTTTAGACGATTCGTCTGCAGACCGGGCTCTGGGCCTCCACTGCTGACGAATACTTGTGGGCGAACCTCCAGCGGACTGGGTTCTGGTCGGCGATGAAGAAGGAGATGAACCCTGGTATCCTGATGTGGAACTGGTAGCGATAGTACCAGAAGAGTGAGGCGGCGCTAAGTTACTGAACGCACCTTTTGGTCAAATGATTTCAAATTAATTTCATAATCAAAGAGATATTAAAATCGCAACAAAAATATGGCAAAGATTTTAATTACGCAAAAAAAGCAAATCAATTATCAGTTATCGGCTGTTAAACAAAGAAGAGTTAAATAGACGTTAAGTGACAACAAATGAAATAATCAAAGAATTGTTATTAAATGTTGACTTTAAAAAAGCGCACAAAAGCATCAATTGTTGTGACAATGGTTTCACCTTTTCTTAGAGTCGCGTAAGGATTAATTCGCCGCGAATTCAATGGAGATATAAATGCGGGCAAAACTATTGACGAGACTTATGGTCAAAAATAAATTAAATTGTAATCAATGTTAACTTAGAAGTAATGAGTGTTTCGAGAGACAAACTCCCAAAACATGCTTTCCCTTAAATATTTGTACCAAACCATCGATTGGTCGAAATATTTAAAAATAATGTTTTGTTTTAAAAATATTTGGACGAAAAATGTTTGCAAAAATGGTGTAATGGAGAAAGGGATGGAAGGCTTACCGCCACTGAGCGTCTGCAACTCCTCTATTGTCAGTTCATTATGCGTGACTAGATTGAAACAGACATTGGGAGCCGAAGTCGACCGTTCCCTCTGACCCAATGGGGTCGACCTATGGTTTTGTGATGTTTGTGATGATGATTGCGATGAGACCTGCGATGGCTTTGAGTTCGACAGATATGTTGACTGATCGTTAAGCGCCAGTAGGTGTCGGTAATAATTGGACTCAACGCGAAGGGGTTGGCATAAAGACGGCACAGCATTAGCGCACCGCTGATGAAATCGGATGCCACACGTCTGACATCGAAAGCCGTGGAATAAGAGTCTATGACAGCACTCACAGAACGCTAACGTGAAGAATGTTTTGCGGACCTATTGGTCAGACATTAGTCAAATCCATTCATTCAAAGAAAATAATTGTTTACATAATTATGAGAAATACTGGTCTGAATTGGAAATCGTTCGCGAGTTTCGACTAAAATTTCGTGTCCTTCCAGTTGTGATATATCTCTGTCCCATTCTATGGGTTGTCTGCAAAACAATTATCCAATAATTACAACACAACTAATCAGTATTTAATGCATACTTCGGATTATTTATATAAACGGTGCACATCTCTGTAGTCAGTTTCCGTCGACGCATAGCCTTTGAAAGGGCCTCCCGAACAGTCTGTCCGGGAAAGACTTGAACTGTTGTTCTTTGCTGATTGGGGAGGTGGGCCCTAATGACAGACTTGAGTGGAGTTCTGGGTTGACTAGAGCTGGAGCCGGAGCCCGACGAGGCGTTGGCCAACAGTTCATAGTTATTGCAGTCGCTATCAATGGGGGAGTCCTCATAATCGTAAGAAGGGACAGATTCTAGTAACTTTTCTTCTTGTCGCTGAAAGTCATTGAGTTTGGAGGTGAGATCCTCATATTCTGCGATATACATGGAGGGTGGGTGCTGGTACTGAGCAAAGCGGGCGTTCAAAGCCTCCAGGTTGCCTTTTGTCAATCGGATCATACTCTGGATGTTCCGCAACTGCTGAACAACAAACAGATTGCCATCGCTTTTGTTGTTGTAATCATTAAATGACTGACAAATCAAAAGACAAAATATTAATACAACTGAACACCAAATGTATTAATATTTCGATCAAATAACAGTTAACTAACAAATGCATTGCAATTCAAACCAATTTCGGCTAAAAATAGACTAAAATTTGCTTAAATTGCAAACAAATATCAAATAATAAAGAAATTATGATTTTGTTTGCAAATCAAATACAAGTTTGCATTCAGACTACTATTGCATTCAAACCATAATTCAATGAATTTAATGCAAAACTAATCAAATATTTTAATAGTTATGAAACAAATACAAAATTAATTAAAATTTAGGAAAAAAATAGGTTTGAAAAGCAATGGATACTGACTTTTGATAAGTCATTGGAGTCTTCAGGTGGTTGATCCGGCGGATCCATTAAAGGCTAAATACAATTATTAAATACTAGTTACAATCAAACCACCGAATCAGTGGACAAAATCAAAGACACGATTAAAATGATGTCAATTCTTGGATCAAAACAAGTGACACGAAAATAAATAAACTTTTCGTTAAGTGAATTGCAGACAAATTCAGTTTAAAAATATATTTTCAAATTCAAAGACAATGTTTGGATAAAAAAGGCTTTTGTTTACTAATTATATGCTTTCTCTTAATTCAAATGTATTTAATAAATAAATTTTGTTTGAAACAAAAAAATTATGGCAAAACCCAATAAAGAAGTGAAGAGAAAGCAGTTTTAATGTCAGCCATATTTGCATCACTCAATGTTGTGCCTCAAAAGACACGAATTACGCGAGTCTGGCTGTGCTCCTGGTACTACCTTAAACGCCCACTGATAGCCGTCCCCTGTATAACCCGCTACTTTCAAAATATAGTTACTTTTTAATACCAACAATGATAATATTTAGTACCAATAGATAACCCTGATAGATAAATGTTTTAATAAGGTTGTCATCACCAACAATATCTGATGAGTCAGTTGTCTGAAAGCCATTTTGATAATCATTTTTTAAAATTTTAAGGTTTTATTTTAACAAAACTGATCTTAATTTTCGCAGATTATGTATTAATATTAAAAATGAAGTTCTGTTCAATAAATAATTTTCATTTTTATTAAACTATATAACCCGCAGTCCATAGATAGCCGTCAGGTGACAATTGTGCTGAAACTTTCTTAGATAATTCGCGGGATATCGTTGGGACTTAAGGGTAGTGAATTATCATGGTCATAGACTGCCAAGATTTCTAATAGATTTCTTTTGAAAGAGCATTATTGCAGTGCAAAAACCTTAATGCATAAGATATTCACACATTGCGTATCAAATGATATGAGTAAGATATTTAATAAAAATGAAATGCATGCTTCAAAAATGATATATTCAAGAAAACTACCAGTGGACATTTGCTTCTAAGTAAAAGTAACAGTATATTTGTTTGAATAGTTTTGGGTTTAAAGCTTATCTAGCAAACAACAATAAATTATTCAAGATATTTTGAACCCTAGTACTAATAGGCTATTAGAAACCTTGGCAAACTATGATCATGGTACTTTGTTAGCAAGATTTTAAAATTGTCTTTTTTATTGAGAATTTAAACTTCAAATAAATGCTTTTAAATACAGATTATAACAAAGGGTAATAGAAAATAATTGGTTGACTTTGAGGTTAGTCCCAGTCATCACTATTGTCGTTATCCTCTCTGGGAACGGATGGCGGCGGAGGAATCATAGCTGAAATGCGCTCCATAGCGGAGGATGGCTCTGGTGTGGCCTCTTTGGGAGCGTTGGTACCACTGATGCCTTTACGTCTCATCGATAGTTTATTGAAGAGGTCAGACATGAGGTCACCGCTGACCACTTCTTTCTGTTTATTCTTTTTCGCCTCAATTTTGCGTTCGATAACAATATTTGTGGACTTTTTAGGCTTTCCTGCGGCCGCTCTGATCGACTCTAGAAGACTGGCTCTCGAGGTATCGATCGAAGGAATCGGTTGTGCAGTACTTTTGGGCACCGGTTGGTTGACTTTTGGCACGGCATTTATCATTGGGGGAGGTGATGGCGGAGGTGGTGGTGGGGGAGGC
>JAQIWP010002311.1:0-11369 GCA_034695525.1 Euzetes globulus
CTCTCTCTCTCTCTCTCTCTCTCTCTCTCTCTCTCTCTCTCCCCTCTTTCTATCCCTCTTAGTCCAGATTTAGGTTTACGTAACTTTGGTTATCATTAATCTGATAAATAAATTAAGAATTATCATTTAAAACATCTAGGTTCGTATGGGATGCATACTATTTGATTTCCTTTTAATTTTTAAGTTTAAATAGATATTCATTATTAAATTATTAGAATTAAACCAAGGATATTAAATATAATCAAATCAAGGATATTGGATATTGAATATATTTTAAAAATAAAACATGGTGATTATTAATGTTAATAGTTGTTTTTATGTGCTTAGAAGGATATAAACTAATTGGTCACGATGATTATTGATCAGATATTACTTTTTGATCGGTATTTGTGCTGAAGTATTGATTGAAACATAGCTTTCAGCGGATTTTCCAAACCAATAATTGACCGAAAAGTTCGAGAGTTCACAACCAGTTCTTCAGTTATTTGTTCGCTAATTCCATATCCAAGTCTCAGACGTAAAATATTAAAAATACTTTTTTTTGCCAAATTTTGCAACTATCTAACTTTATGCTGTTTTTGATTTAATTTATCGTCTTAAATTAAAAGTGTCTCATTTAATTAATCCAAATAACTTTGCCTTATTTATCAGATTGAAGCTACGAATTGCTTAATCACTTCAGTGTCTTCGCCCAAATGAGTACATCACGACCTAGTTCAAACTCCAATTCATTTAGTACTTAAAATAATTTAGTTTTCTTCTGAATTGTTTTAGTAAATTCACCAAAAAACGATTCAGATGTTAATTTTATTTAGTGTTAACTTTTGACTTCATTCGTTTAATTAGATTTTAAATCAAAAAATAATTGATTTAAACACTCGAACCCTAATTTGTAGTTTAGTTGAGTTCAGTTTGCAATTAAATTTAAGGTGAATTTTATTCAATTTTCACATTAAGTTTGTGTTTACTTAACCGAAAAAAATCTTTGCAATGTATTATTTACCTAGATAAGTTCCTATTTTTCATGATTCAGTGTGCTAAATTTGATTTGACGTTTGTAGAATATTCTTTGTTGTTTTAAGTTCAAGAAAAGCAGAAGTGCTCAAGGTTTACTCACATCCCACATGTTAAAAATCTGATCTCAGAAAATGAAGTAGGCAAAACATTGCCTGTTTTATCTTTTTAACTACCAAGTTTAATTGGTGTCAAAATATTGCAAAAAACTGTTTTAAAGCTAAATTTAAATTCGATCCAGGCTCTTTTAATTATCGAATTTTAATTTTTATAATGTGTTAATGTTTTAACTGATCTAGATAATTTATAGATTTTGGTTCAGAGGTATAATTATTTATAAATTAGATGAATTATAAATAATATCCCTGAGTATAAACTTTTCTACAGGAATTAATAGAAGCTTATTGATAAAAGGGTAATTAATTCCGTGATTTATATATTATTTTGAGCAATATTTAACAGGAAGTGTTTTAGATTTGTCAGATTCCATAAAGTTTTACATCAAAATCCTTAGTCAAGTATTTCATTTGAAATATGAAAGTAAAACTGAAATAAATAAATTTCCACAAATATTGTGAGGCTATAAACGAACTTAAATTCAATTATAGATTAGATTTATTATTAGATTTATTGGAAGTAAATCACATTTTTATATGAAATTTATGTGAAATTCCTTTGATATGGTTTTTGATTTAATTTTAAGAAATTGAGCGGAAAATCGCTCAAAAAAAGATAAATGAAATTCCGTTAAAACTTCGAAAAAACTGCAAATTCAATTCAAAACTTCACTTTTTTGGTGCAACGATTGCAACGAAACGCCTGTAAAACAGAGTGTTATATACTCAAGCAATAAATATATTTAGGCCTCAGGTCTTTCTCGGTTCAGGTGTTCTTTGATTCATAGATATGACCTTTTTTTTGCTTCGCACTCATCTTATTGTCAATTGAGAGCAAAAAACTGTATTTTTATTTTTACTCACTTTTATCAATCACTGGATCTGTCGGAACAGTTTTCCCAGAAAGTTCTTGCAGACTCTTTAAAGGCTGACTTACTTTAATAAACTTTTTTTTTGATCCACTTTTCCAGGATTTCAAATCTGTTAGAAATTGCTGGATATGTTTGACTCGGATTAAAGTTATTTACTTTTGATAAATTCTGTTTGTTTTTCATAACAATCAATAATGAGGTGTCCAGGTTCAATCATCGAAAT
Source organism: Euzetes globulus (assembly GCA_034695525.1). NCBI lineage: Eukaryota > Metazoa > Arthropoda > Arachnida > Sarcoptiformes > Euzetidae > Euzetes > Euzetes globulus. The sequence continues at coordinate 2,226 of JAQIWP010002311.1, forward strand.
TTCTTGAAACATTGACGGAAAAATAAGCAATATTTCATTAATACCCTGATTAATAAACCTTTTTGGAAGTACTGGTTCTAAACCAGGCAAAAAATATTCATGATTATTTGAAATTTACATAAACGCTTCTGTTATGCAAATCAAAAGCCATTAAAAACTGATTTGAACGTGAATAACCTAGTTTACCCTTTTCCATCAATTTTTATTCGCTTGATAAAAAATGACAAAAAACGTTCCAAACCAGATCAAAAATTATGTTTGATTAATTTGATTAAAATTCATTTATTCATAATCAATTGAATAATCATTATTTTAGCTGAAGTTAATTTGAATCCTGAACACTTTTAATCTGTCAATAATTTGAATTTAAAACCCTTTAATTAAATTCAATAACATATATGAATATTAATAGCGATTTAAACTAAAATTTTAAAACCAGTTTCGAAAACTATTAAATATTTGAAAGATTTGTTTAAACAGAAATTACCATGATTAGTCACTTATTTTACCATGATCCTGCATAACCTATCTAATATTAATCAAAGTCAGTTTCAATTTATCAATAATTTATTTCCAATTAAATACAAATTAAACAAATGTTTTGTTAAAATAATATATAATTAATGAGAGTTAATGAAAATAACATGAAAATATATTTACAAAAATGCCTGGATCATTTGAAATGTTTCAAAAATATTATTAATCGATTTTCAATTGAATGATTTTTGATGAATAAAGTAAATAGCTCAAATTTAGCTCCTGGAGTACCTGCTAAAATAGAAATTAATTCAGTATTAATCACAGTATCTTAATGGCTGACATACCCATAGTGGCGCTTTTCATAGCGACTCTCGGCTCCCTGTCCTCCATAATTGTCATAAACAGCAGCACTGTTAGCGCCGCCATAACTGCTTATGACAATGGCTTTACCCGATCCAGAATAACTGGATCCATGATCATCGCCATAATCACCGCCATCTGAATCATCATAACCACCATCTTTATCATAACTGTCACCCGAGTCATAGCCAGAGTGTCCATAACTACTATCACTGCTGCCTCCATATGAGTCGTCGTCATACTCTTTACTGCGGCCACCAAGGTTGCCGCCATATTTGGAGCTGTAGCCACCCCCACTGCCGCCATAATTTGATCCGCCACCGCTGCTATAACCTCCTCCTTGAACTCCGTTACTGTAGCTTTGAACAGCAACCTTGTAGGTCTTTCCAGTATAGCCATCATCGTCATAGTTATCGTAACCATCATCATGACCATCATCATGACCATCGTCGTAACCACTATCGTGACCACTATCATAACCATGGTCGTTATACTCGGTTTCGCCTTTATACGGCATCAAATGGTCACTTGTATATCCACTATTTTTGCTTTCGTAGTCATCTGACCCTGATCCGTACCCTGAGCTACCACCACCACCACCACCATAGCTGCTCTTGACCGGGACATATACGGGTTCCTTTTCAATTACTTTGACCAATTGCTTGTATGGAACGGGCACTTTGTATGGAACTGGAACCTTTATTTTGACCGGAACGGGTACTTTGATGGGCACGGGCACTTTGACCGGGTAGGGCTGCTTAACTGGATAGGGCACTTTAACTTTGACAGGCACTTTAATTGTTTTAATCACTGGCTTTATGAAGACCGGAATTTTGACCGGAACCTTATACGTTACCGGCTTATAGACTGTCAAAGAAAGTATAATCGAGGTATTAAATTAAAGAATCTAGTATAAATTTTGCTTGGGCACATACTGTGAACTGGCATCTTTGACTCTTTGTAGATATGAATGGCCTTCTTGTGCCCTTTATCCCCCAATTTAATGGCATCCGCTAAGGACAGCACAAAAATCAGCACAAAAGGCACTAACACTTTCATGATTGAAATCAAAAACGTTGATTGTTAATTCTCAAAAAGACAATAACCAAGATCTGTTGAATGTGTGTTTTTGGCACCGTTTAGAAGAACAGACTCATTGTATTCACTTCCGACTCATTCAAAATTGTATTGAAAAATCTCTTCCTTTTCTGAACGCTTTTATACTTTCGGTGCGATGTCTGCCCGAAATGAAGTCAACACAAATTATAGCCAAAATGAATATAATTCGACAGCACTGACTGCCCAATAGGCAGGCCTTCCTACTGGAGATAAGAATCGCCTGAATATTACCTGTATAGTTATTTATAACTTTCATCTGATATTCAGTTTGGAAAAACTGTTTTGATTTGAAAGCGAAAGCTATTAAAGACTCAAATCTTTATTTTCCTTTTTTGCATAAAATCTCGTTTTACTGCTAAACATGTTCAGGAAGATTGTGTTATTACCAGCGCTCCGGGTAATCACAATTACCAGCCGGGACTCTTTTACTGACAATATTATCAAATTATCAATCATATTTTAAGTCGTTTAATATTAATAAGATCGTTAATAATTTGCCCTGGTCAAAATAATTTTCTCTAAGGAGTGGCGCTTCACTAAACATTTATTTATGGAATAAAAAGTTTTAAAATTCAAATAGTTTAGATTGGAAAGTACCTTGCAAACATTCCTTTTAAAATAAGTAGTTTTTCCTAATTATCATCCATTCGTGAAGTTTTTTTTATCACGAACCAAATAAAAAGTAAATTACATAAAAATGTTTAATTGATTTTTTATATTCTAGGAATGTTTGTAAGATTCAAAAATTTAAAACCATTTAAATTTCATATCAAAGCTCCTGGAGTCTTGAAACCCCCAATCAAAAGAATCAAATTAAAAAAATTATTGCTCAGAAAATTTTATGCCATCTGAAAGCCTGGAGCATATTATTTACATCCAGGTCTTTGTATTGTTTGGAAAGTTTTCTTTTTAAAAATTAAGAACAAATTTTTTATTCATTTAACTTCGCATTTCCTGTGATATAACCCTTGCAAATAAAATTCAATTTTAATCTAGCTAAACAAACGAAATTATATTATTTGCAAAAAAATGATCAAGTCTATTTGTCAGCTCTCCTAATTAATCAGAAGGTATTTTTTGTTTTAACTTTGTTTTTCATACACATTAAAAGACTACCTGTAGTATTAAGTTATTGAAATATAAACATGCGTGGGTGCTTTTTCCTGAAAAGCCTTTTCTGAAAAGGTGCGGAATGGGTGCTATACTTAATAACCAAGACATAAGTGCGAGTTTGATTCAAATAAAAACTATTTAATGCCTTTATATAAACCACTTAAACGTTTAAATATAAGCTTTACATCTATTTTGCGACCAATCTTTGAGTTGATCTCAATTTTGAACCAAATAAGACATTTGATTTCAAAGATTGTTTTTCAAAACATGTTAACTAAAAATAAGAGAAGAGACAGGAAAGCAAAGAACAACGACTCGCCTCCCAATTATTAAAAATATTTTAAGTCTGGCAACTTTTCTTATTACTATTTCAAATAGAAAAGAAACTATAATTATATTCAAAAATATAAATATGTTTTTTTCCACACAATATTGAGTTCATATCTGACACAAATTGTTATGAATAATATCAAGTCATATGATATCATATTTGGAAGAGAATTCTGGAAAAATGTTCAATCAAGACATGTTTTCGATTAAATTTTAATCCCTATTTAATTATCTCGTAATGACTACTTCACTAATTAATCGAACAAGCCCCTTGTCAAGTGAATTAGAGTTAGCTAGGGCAACTTGTATAACTGTTATCTGTTATGCAATTAACTTGGAAATTCGATAAAAACAAAAGCTATCTTTTAATTGAAGGGAAATATATTATGCAATCATAAGCTCCGAGAAAAGTCAGCACTAGATTAGTGTTGCGGACATTTAATTGTGTTTTTATCCAAAATAAGTCATTTCCTGCAAAAGGAAATCACTTTACTTTATATCTGTTGTATTGCCTGTGTTTAGTCACAGCACTCAACACACAGCACAGCACAGGCAGAGTGCTCAGGGCTTTGAACATCAAGTGTTATAAATTTTGCACACATATTGTCGATGTTGTCTGTGAATAGGTTTTTATGTCCCTAACATATTGTCAGATCACAGGGAGAGGACAGCCATAATAATACGGGCCAATCTCATCTGTATTGTAGCCATTTGTATAGCACCGGCTGTGCTCGACGAATATGAGCTCGTTTATGGCTATATTATAGATTAGAACCACTGATGAGATGATATTCAAGTAATGAATTCTTGAATGAAAACAGAAAATTAATTAATTTCTTCCGTAAAAAATTCAATAAAAAAATGATTGAAATTTAATTTACAGTTAGCTATTAATAAGCAAGTCATAAATAAGCAAGTATTAATTAAAATTAAACTTTACCAATCAGGACATGGCTTCTGGTTATTGCAGCGAATTAGAGTTAATCATTTAATCTAGGACTATGTCGACTGATTAACCCAAACCGCCGAAAATTTTTAATGATTCTTGTCATTTTACATCATTTTGATTTAAATTGAGCCAAAAATTCCAAGAATATTTCAAATTTTAATAAGAATAATACGGCTGGATTATATTTCCTCAAAGACATTTATCCAGGCAAATCTGGGTTTATTCCGATCGTCTAGACAAGTGACGATTATTATATCTAGATCCTTCACTATCACTGAATTTTAATATTATTAGATATAAATTAATCTAGTTATTATTCATATTTTTTTCCCATACAATAAAAGCTGTTTTCCATAAAAACATTAAAAAAGATATTAATGTGAAAAAAGTCGAAAAAAAGTAATTTCACTTTTAAAGTAAACCTGAGCTTAAACTCCGCCAAAAGACTGATTCCGAGCAAATTGAGGACAGCCTAATGAAGTTTATTTACTTTTCACCAGTTTCTCACAGATAGTATTTAAATACTTTTCGCAAATTTGCGAAAGTCTTCACTTTTTGCTTCAATTTTAATCATTAGTATAGTATTCCGAATGTTTGGTTGAAAACACTTAACCCGAATGATAACCAAAACACGTGAGTCTTTCAAATGCCTCAAAGACCTGGAATCTCACCATTCAATTAGTTATTTGAAAAAACTGGATGGTAGACAACTTAATGGATCTTTTGAAAAGAAAAAAACTGGCATAGATCAAAATACTAATTTAAATATTTAAATGTTGCGTTTGTAAAATCCTTTGTCATTTGGGAAAAATCTGTTCTTTCAGTCAATTTGTATCAGTGATGGGGAAAAGTGGACACAAAAAAGGCTAACTATAGTTAAGAATCGATAGATTCGAGCAAATAATTCACAAAATTATATTACATAAGTTTTTTTTACAGAATTAGTTTTATTGGATGTAGTGTTGAATTACAGAACAGAATGGGATTCACAATCAAAAGAGAAGGAGAACATCAATAAAGGAACGGCATATGTACTACTACAGTAGTAGTCGTCATAAATCGGGTGATCAGGACAATAGGGAGGAGAGCCCTGGTTGGCAAACAATTGTGTTGAACATTCGCCACTAAGTCCTGGCTCATTTGTCCCCTCATTTTGTTTTATTCATTATTTTTTCTTGTCCTCTATTGTTGAGCCCATTTATGTTAGGATACACTTTGCTCTCAATCTACTGTCCCCCGCTCTCCCTCTTTTACGCCGAAGCCCATGAGATTAATATCCCATTGGAGTTATGGTTAAAAATTTAGGGATTTAGTCACTAATGACGATCACATTTTTGATCACTTTATCTCGTGTTTAAAAGCGATTTCAATTTAGATACAGTTCTGATGTTCTATTTTTTTCCTATCAATTCTTTGTTTTTCTGCTCGAATATTGTTTTTTGGTTGACTTTTACCTCTGCTTACAATCTATTTGCCACTGAATTAACATAAACTCATTGCCAATAATAGCCGAATAATAGCTGTAATAATGCTTATCGTAATAATAATTTTCTATGAAAATGTTGTGTCTATTATATGTTCCTCTCCTATGGACAGGCTTTTTGGATAAGTCAATAGTTGAGCAAATATTGACGATCACTAAGAATCAAATTTTCAATAGTTATTGAAAAGAATAAAAAAGTTTTTTCAATAATGAAAATGATATTAAATGACACACAAAGAGAGTTATGTTCTGTTCTGTTGTCCAAAAAAATATAATTAATTTTACTTTTCGAAGTCACGATTGAAAATTATTATTATTATTATCGATCAAGTTTTATTTATATAACCATAATGAATCTCAATTCTTAAAAGTATTACTGTTTTGTTTTTCTTCAAATTCAAATGTTGACTGAACATAAAAAAAGACAAAATTAAGAATAGAAAACTCAACATTCTAAAATTAGAAAAACACTTTTCAGTAGTCTTTCCGTTTGTTATCATTTCAGTTTAGATTTATCGCTATGAATCCCAGCCTGGGAAAAATCTGGAGAAAATATTCTAGTCCAATATTCACCTGCCCCTGAGGGTCTATTGATTCAAATACTTAGTCTATAGTCGAGTAATTTTAACATAATTTTCTCCAAAATAATTTATGTAAATAAATGGTTTTCTGTAATTAACACCTTGCCAGCTTGTAAATAAGTTCACATGGCTTATAATTGACACCAGGAACAAATCTATATCAAGCATCAGATTCAATCTATCTATCTGAGAAAAAGTCGATTCAATTAAGAAAATTTTCAAAAAACAAATGAAACAATAAATTAAAATAAAATGATTGCGTGATTTCTGGGTAATACAGATCGTGTGAGTATCTGATTTCAATTCCTGAGTATTTAATTTAGGCTCAGAATTAATTATTCTGTTCATTAAAAACGATTTTTATTTTGTTTATTATTAGAAAAATGTTTGGTTTGTTTTCAATTCCGATCGGTTTGTTCCTTTATTTTAATAAATACCAAGTTAATTAGTCGAAGGAATTGCCAGTCCAAGCAATCAAAGCAATCTACACCTTGATACTCTTAAATTATTCAAACCATTTTTATATTTAATAAAATAATAAAATTAAAAATAAATAAAATTTTAATCTTTTATTTCAATCATTAAATCGCCGGATATTTCTGAATATCCAATAAAAACAACATTAAATACAGTGTTTAAAAATTCATAAATTAAATTCGTGTTCAACCTAAGGAGTTTCCTTTAAGTACCCGGATTGTTTTTTGGTGGTTTCTAAATAAACATTGTTTGAATGCCTGAGGTTTCACTCAATAAGATTGTGATCTAAAAACACAATTGTAATCATCTGTGAGGTAAATATTTTCAATGATTTGCTGATTATTCGCAGTTTCCTTTGCAAGGTATAAATTATTTGCTTACAATTTTTCCTTAAACTGTTTTAAATGAAATGCAGTTTCATGTCATCTGTCAAACAGAGGGGAAAAGATGTCTTGAAAAACAATTTCATTAGTTTTTCGCCAGAATTAAGAAGACGTTTAAACGTTAATAAACCAAAGATTAGGATAAAAGACATTAATTATTTTGAATAAAACTAATGGCCACTAAAAATATATTTAATTATTACTTTTATTAAGCATATCTTGGTTGAAAATCTATTGAGAAAAACCATATTCTATAAAATACCGGAAATTAAGTTTTGGAAAACAAGTTTCTGATGATTTTACGGGAATTTTCCAAAGCAATTATCCATTGCCTTAATCACTTTCACTGGATTCCAAACATGTTATTTGCTTGGTTGAATATCAAGTAAGAAATCAATATAATTTATATTCGTGTAAAGTTATTAAATTAAATCAATTCAATCTAGCATTTTTTTTTGTTAAAGTGAACCCATTTTATTGATTTGATAATAAAATTTGATTTTTTCAAATTCTGAAACTTGTCGTAAATATAATGATGTCATAAATTTTGAGCTTGCTTCAATTCTCTCAGGTATTTCACAATAGTACGGTTCGTAAAGTTAGCAGAAACTTAGTGCCGTCCCTTGCGTCCGATCCCTTTTTACTTGTCAGTGCTATTTGACTGGAATGGACCTAAAAAAGTAGGGAACGGCTAAAGAAATAAATGTCTTTCCATCAAATATTTAAAATATCGGACACTATTCCGATTCTTTGTCTTTCAAAATAGAAAAAATGTTCAAGTAATTATAAATACTCCAAATTTATATGACCTGGCTAATAAATAACACTATAAAATAATTTTTTAAAACTCTTTTTAACACATTTTTTTAATCGAACCTCCTTATTGAATAAAATTAGTTTCCTGTTAAATTGTTATATTTTATGTCATAATAAAAACACTTTAATTTCTAAATTTAGATCTGAGTAATATGGTAATTAACAAGCTCATTTAAGTAGAGTGTTATGTAATAATTAATTAGTTGTCGATTATCTTCAAATTTATCGATAGATTTATTTTAATTAAATTTGTATTTTATTGAAAATAAAATTTAGTAATATCTGTAATATAATCAACAATTTTTTTTAATAATTCCTGTCTTAATAATTTTATCAAACTTGTTAATGATCAAGGTGGGTTTTCTAAATTATAGATCCTTTATTAAGAAGAATAGCCAAGTAGACATAAGTTGACAACTCTTTAAAATAGCGATTTTGCAAAATAACCCTCGACAAAGATTAGAGAAAAGTGAACCATCTTGCACATACACAAATGCACGCACCCACACACATCTAATGTGTCGAGCCTTGACAGTTCCTGCTCCATTAAAACTATGATTTTTATAAGTAATTATTTTTCTTCTGACATTTATGCTTGACTAATTTGAAGAATATATCATTATTTTACTAATTTTTTTTGAAAAAAAATCTAAAAACAAATTATCTTGCATATCTCAGATTTGAGAACAAAGTTCATTAGCGAACGGGTTATGATTTATGCCCTGATTTATAAGCAAAAGATCTTTATTCAGATGAATTAGTTTAAAATCAAATTACCACGACAAAATATTTTTATAAATTTCATTTTGATTCATACCCTTTACCTATAATAACATACAATAGAGTGATGGCCTCAAAGCACAGGATTGATTGGTTGTGCTCTCACAGCAGTACAATACAGGCCTGGGTGTTGGGATGTATGCAATTTCCCAAATTGAAGTATTAATAATTAAATTGCTTTTCCAGTCGCTCATCATTTCGAGCGCCAACACAATTGCAAAGCCTTTTCACTCGAGTATTCTCTTCGCATATTCATAACACCAACTCTCTCTC
>JAQIWP010002312.1:0-11368 GCA_034695525.1 Euzetes globulus
GGCCAAAAATGCTATATAACAGACAAGATTTGAAAGATGCATTTTATACTTTAGTAAGATTTATATAAAGTTAAGATTCATTGATTGTTATTTTTAGCCATGTCAATTTCGGGTTTAATTGTGACCATCGGCCAAAAAAGGTTAACCTGGCCGATTCTAGACAATTTACAGATTCAGAATATGTAAAAATTATTCAAATCCGAGGATCTTCACAAAGAAGAATTGCTATCTAGTCTCTCCCCTTTTGATAAAATGTAGGACAGTTTTTGTGTTATCAAATTTAGTGATTTTTGTGAAAATTGGACACTTTTTAAGACCACTTGTCTTTCATTGAGTTTTATTGTGATCAGGAGTTGTGGCTTCGGTTGCAGTCAAATACTTTTTCAACTGATTGTCGGCGCAAACCTCACAATAATAATAAACTGACGGGGAGTAAGGTTTCTGCCAAAAATCAAACATGTTTACAAATGGCTGCCAAAAATCCGCCATTTTGTTCCTTATTTTAAGGAATCTAACATTTAAACTTGCAGAATAACCTTATTATAGCTTATAAGGCTAATTTAAGATTAAAATACAGGAAATAAGCTTATTTTAGAAGAAAATGGCCTTTTCCGGCGCTATTTCCGTCCACCATTTTTTCCTCCCCCGTACCCCCGCCAGCTCTTTCGACAAAATATCCCCTCATACCCTTCCCTAAAATTTTCATTGGCCACCTCTTCTATAAAAGTAAAAGTTATTGAATGGAATTATGAGAATCAGAATTGAATTTATTTGTATTTACAATTTTAACTCGCTGTACTCTTGTTTTAATTGACGGTTTAATTGTGAAATTGGTGTCCTCGAAATCTGATTGGTACTTGCATTTTACAAGTATTGTCAGCGAGCGGCTCATTACTCATCAAATAAAAGAGAACCAAAGCTCTAGTTTTGTTTTTATCGAAATCATTGATTAAAATAATTCATTCTGTGCAATAAGTGAAGATTTGGTCTGTGCTCTCCGTAATGAATGTACCTGAACAGTGATTATTACGATAATTTATCATTGAAATTGAAGTGAGAGCCGAGTTATGATAAATTTATTTCTAATTTTAACCATTTTTTATCAGTTTTGAGTCAAGTTTTCATAACTTTGGAATAAAAATATGAGTTTCTAAGAATTTATTGAATTTTTCAAATTTATATTCAAATAGTTTTCTATTTATCACAACTGATATAAGTGACAACTCCTGAAAGTTTTCCGAAGATTAGACACGCCTTAAGTGCTAACCATTTGATTCCAGTATTAGCTGTGAAATTAAAATTGAATTTTTATTCCAAATGAGTGATAGCTTCGATGAAATTCAAACATTTATCACATATTTTTTAAAAACGTTTATGTGTTTCGCGGAAAAAGAAGAGAATATTTATTTAGAAATAAGTTTCAATTTTCCAATACTTTCCTTAAAGACTATTAAAAATAATGAATTCGATTCTGAATGACATAACTTTGGATTTTACAGTATATGAGTGGGCCGTCACTCAAACTGATCCGACAGAAAACAAATTCATAAAGAAGTTAAACGAGTTTTCGATTTATTCGCTTTAAATATCAGATACAATAAAAACATAATTCAGAATAAGAAAAACAAATTCAAAACTTTAAGAATAAAACTATAAATCAAAATATAAGCTGAAAACCGTTACCATTAATTGTGCTCTCATACAGAATGTTTGAAGTATCATGCTAAATATTTGTTTGTTTCATAAGTAGAAAATAATAAAAAATACTGTCATTTATATATTTTTTTTGGCACAGAATATAAGATTCTATAAATATGTATTGAAATTGTTATTTAAGGTATTTGTTGCGACCGTTGGTGGAAATGACATAATTCTGGTCGACATATATGTCGACTTCATTATCCTTCCAATTGTTAACTATTCCAGGATGGGTTCCATAGTTCCAATCGGAGTCGTACTCTGTTAATGAATGCAAAGAATTGGCAGAAATCAGTCTATTGTTTTGCTGTCCTTTTTTACGCTGTTTTTTGTGACTATTTGTAAAGGATTGGTGTCCCGACAGTTGCGACAGATTTTGATGTGATTTAGTCATCTCTCGATTGTCTGCAATGCACTGAGGATTTCGCGCTACAGAAAACGAACGGTTCGATTGTCCGTCAGCTAAAGACCTGTTCTTCATATAGTGGTTAACAGTCGGATAGCAATTAGAAATATGGGAACGGCTATCATCTGATACTAAATTGTGTGCAGAAGTATTGCCAGTCGAGTCCAAGTGATACATACGTGCTCTGGGAATACTTCGTGTGCTATACACCGAAACAGTTTCCCATTCGTGTTCTGATTTGTTCAGTGGACTGACAGCTTTGGCTGATTGGCGTCTCCTGTGATAACAACACGTAAATATAAACACTGCCAACACAACGAACACACAGACGGCCGCCGACACCCCGATCACTATTCTGTCCAAATCACTGATTCGGTGTCGATCTCTTCGGATTTCTCGACACTGAGTCAGAGGAATGTTATTCAGTTTATTGAAGGAGTGATCGTCTAAACTGAGGACACAAATGACTACACATTCATTAGGGGGTATTTGTGGACTTTTATATCTTCTTTGGTTAGAAGGCATTAGCGGTCCTTTCTTGAAGTCCCGGCTCCCAAAAAACCGATAGACCACTTGATATCCGGCATTATTTGACTTAATTGGTTCCCATTCTATACTAATTGAGTTGTTATGGAAGAAGGCGTCGACTATTTTGATGGCATCGCTGCCAAACATTGCACGACTTAACGGAGATTTCTTCACTGATTCAGAGTTCTTTGAAATTGAATTCATTGTTGTCGTCATTTGTGGAGTCGTTTCGATCATTTCAAATACAGAACCATTTGAGCCATCGTTCAAATTATTGGAATGAAGAACTTTGACCAGGGAAGAAGCCGACAATAGAGAAGACGCCTCCGAAACACTCGGTTGTGTAGTTTGCGGCGCTCTTGTCGTTCTCACATCGATTTGTTCGGACACATTTGGAGTGGAGTCCCCTCTTTGGTCGTCACAAATCAATTCGGTCTGATTTATAGCAGAAAAGTTTTTTCGCCGCAAATATTCTGGTTTTGCACAGAATTGGGGACTTCGTTCTCTGCTGGTCACCTGTAGGTTGTGCTCAGTAATCCAGTTGAGGACCCACTTCAACTTACAATCGCATTCAAGATATTTACCTGATTTGGAAGAAAAAGGCGTTTAAATGACTTTTATCTATACATTGATTCTGAAAGTTGAAACACTTCTGAAATTATAAATCACTGCTTTTGATAAATTAAAACCGCTTTTCCTTTTATTATAAAACTGTTAGCAAACTTTGTGTTTAGATTATTATCAAATCATAATTAATCTCTTTTAACCTGTGCTCCAACAGAACTCATGTCACGAATGAATTCCATTATTTATTATCAGAGCCGAGAAAATGAATTAATTTTAATTTTCTGGTATTGAAGTACTTTTCTTGCAAACACCGTTTCCGTGAACTTAATAGTAAACAAATTCAATAGAAGTCAATAAATTTGTTTCAATAAATCACTGTTAAAACGGTTAAAACAAAATATTGCTTAAGGAAAGTGTGATTTCGGTCTCAATTTAAATTGGATTTCTTTCTCAACACAATTACAATTGATTTTCAGAGGGATAGTTCGAATATTTAACAAGCAATTTGCGAAATTACTATCAGTCTCCTTATGTGGAGAATTCTTCTTTTGATTGTGAATTAGATAATCAAAAATTGAATAAAATATTTATAAAAGTATGTAATCATTTTGTTTGAAATATTGGCTATAATTTGCAGTATAAAAAACTTTCATCTGTTAATCATACCTGGCTGTTCACTACTTGAACCAAAGCATTTATTCCAAAACCAAATATTCAAATCATATAAAGCTTTCCTTAGGCTTGTCATTACCAGAAAAGAGTTAATGTAACATACCAAGTTTAATTTATTGCTGAAGTTATGTTTTCCAAGAGATCTGATTGAAAAATCGATTTTCATTTTTTTTTTAATGAATTGTAAATGATTTTAAGCTCGAAATTATTAATAACTGATTGCATTCATATCCGGCTCAAAATATACTTTTATATTTTTTTATTTCAATTGATTTGAGGCAATATTTTAGAGTATTAGTAGTTTGGATAAGATTTTGCAAATGTTTTGATTAGTTTGGTTGAAAACAATTTCTATTTTTCGGAACGAAAGGGTCGACACTTACCTCCAATGCTAAGACCTCTTAAAGTGCTATTCAGGTGTTGAAAAGCTTGAAAGGGAATGGATTTTAATGGGTTGCCGTCCAATGCCAATAACGTTAATAATGAATTGTCACGAAACGCATGGATAGGTATTTCTCGAATAGCATTGAAGCCTAAGTCTAAAACCTATTAATTGAAAGCAAAATCGTTAAGAGTTTGAGTTTAAGGCAAAAACACGAAAATGTGATCGATTTGAAGGCGTAAAACAATTACTGCCTTCAATTTTGTGAAAGTCGGAAGACTTACGCGAAGTCCTGTTAATTTGGATATGGCTTCAGACGGGAAGTCAACCAATAAATTATTTAATAACGACAATGAACTTAACGAATCATTAATCCCAATGAAGACTCGTTGGTGGAGGCGTTCAATTTGGTTTCGCTCCAGATTTATAGCAGTCAGTGAATGCAATTTCATCAACAAATCAGGCGCTATGTCTTTGATTTTATTCTGTGCTAAGTCTAGGAAAGCTAACGAAGATAAGTTCATAACTGCTTTGGGTATTGATTTCAAATTAGTTGCTTTAAGATTGAGATTCTTCAGACTGGATTCAAGTCCGTGAAAAGCGTTATCACTGAATGTGATATTGTTATCTGAGAGCTTCAGTGAAGTCAACTGCATGTTTGCGAACACATTATCTTCGATTGACTCAAACTTATTGTTAGACAAGTCAAGGGTTTTCAGCGCACGGAGTGTTTGTATTTGCAAATGAGGTAATTGCTTAATTAATGTCTTTTCGAGGGTTAAAGTGATTAACTTATCCTCTAAACCACTGAACGCGTCGTTTGAAATACTTTCTAATTTACTGTTAGATATGTGCAGATTTAGTACATCCAGGTTTTTGAACACTCCGCTCGGAATTGTCGTCATCGAAGAGTTATTGATGTGGAGCATATCGATAGGCATTCTTTGGACCGACAGGTGAATAGCTGTCATCAGGTGAGTGAAATTGACTGGACTGCACTGGATTGACAATCGCTGCACATTATTGTACCCACATATACAGTCTGAGTGCAGGTCCAATAGTTCTGGTGACCTGGACCACGGACACTGACCACTCACATAGTTTGCCAGACACAAAATAAGAGTCAGAAATGTGACTAATTTATAGTATGTCGTGTTGTCTGCCATCGGATGGCTTTCGTTTAATTTCGAAACACTAAGGCCTGTAATTTAATAAAATTATTAATTAATTTGATTGAAAACTAGTGTCAAATATTATTCTTCGTAACTGATGTCAAAAGTAATATACTTTTATTGATTGCATTATAATTACATCAATAGTCTGATGAAAACATTAATAAATCTGAGTTACAATTGCTGTCAATTATAATGTAATTTAAAGCAAATGAATATAATTTTGAAATTGTTTTCTCAAAGACTATAATATAATGTATGTTTAGGTTTCACAAAAGAGCTAGATTGTATTGTGACTGAACAACTTGAAACTTAAACTTTGTTTCGTGTTCTTTGTTTTCAGTTCTTACGATTTGTTTGACTTGTAGAGAGTCTGAGACACGACCCGAATGTTAATAACAATATCTGAAGTGAAGGTCTTCTCAGTTCAGAAGACCTGTTTGTTTGTCTTCAATTAAAATATGAGAAAAATGTTTATTAAATCTAATGACTATTTAGAGAACAAAACTATAACTGGACTTAGATTTGGAAAAAGATTATATAAGAGATAAAATGAGGGGGAAAATAATTACTGTCACTATTTCAACAAAGTTTAATAACTTCCCTGTGAATCTTCTGGTCAATTGCCTTATACTCCACTGATTTTTCTATCACAAAGTTCATATTTTTAGCTATTATTTTAAATTTAAAGAAATATTTACGTAATAATCGTATTAAAGTAAGAAATATTTGGTGTCAGGTTGTCTGACTCAGGACTCAGGTATAAGCAATTCCTTTAAAATAAATGTTTTCTGGAAAGGAATTCCAATTGTGGGCAATATTCGCCTGTGATTTTGTCCTCGACATCATCACTACTAATGAGAAAGTCTTTCACTTTTGAACTTAACGTTGAAGACAAGAATACCAATGCATGTTATTTATCAAATGACAACACTAACTAATTTTTATGACCCTTTTTCGAATTTCAATGAGCTTGCATAATTCCCTAAAACATTAACAATTTCAATTTTATTATTCTTGGTATAATAAAAAAGAAATCCAATGCATTGACTTTGAAAATGAATGATTTCAAGAATTTGATTTAAACAATAAAATATATGTTTTGATTACAATCTTTATCATTATATCGAAACTTTTGATCTGAAAAAATACAATTCAATTTAATAGATTATTTTCTGAATCAGAACACATTATACCAAATGGTTTATTGATTGGCAATTTTTCCATTTGATGAAAACACTATAAAAGATGTTAACCAAACACATTTCACTTTGGCTTTTATTATTTAACATAATATAATAAGAATTGCACTTTCAAAATTTATCAACAAAAAAGACTACCAAAAGTTTTTTAAAAATCTAATCATTAAATCTATTTTAAACAAATATTGAAAAGCATTACAATTGTAGCTTAAATCAGTGGTGCATGGTGATGATGCAGCGTAAAAACCTTATTTTTATAGCACAGCACAATCAAATTATACGATAAAACCACAAATTAAAATTGAAAATAAGTTGGGTTCCCAATCATTTGGAAAACAATCAAGATAATAACAGGATTTATTGCTTTCGCAGAATCCTATTTGGGGTTCCCTATTATATAAAAGTCCGTTTATTATAAAACAAATGGATCTGAGGATCAGATCAATTATATGAAGGATTAATAAATGAGTTATTTGTCAAATAATGTGTTTCTTATTTTGATTACTATATTCATTGCCATCAGTGATGATCAGCAGAGCATTTCAGTTATGCAGGAAGTTTTGCTTTTATAGTGCACCGGCTTTTGGGCATTTGTCTCAGTTTCAGAAATTACAATTTGATTTGCATGCGTTCATTCTCTGCAACTCTAACGGAATGTGCTTTGAGCTGACGGCCCAAAACCCATCTGGCATTTGGGAATCCAGTTTAAAATGCGCTCAAATTATAGCCTTAAGTCACACCAACTATTGGTTAAGCGAACAAAGCGATCACATCAGGAACTGAACCCTCAAAGACTAAAAAGTTTCTTAAATTTTTCCGAAATTAAGACTAAAATTCAATTTTCAACTCTTTTTGTGTCTTCCATTTCTGTCACGAATCAAATCTTGAGCACAAATTCTCTTTTATGCGATACACGACTCAAACATTTACCTGACTATAGAATAATACCTTTCTCTCCATTCAAACAAAAGTTTAGTAAATTACGCGTAAAATTGAAAAATAGTTTGTTTAAAATGAATGTCAATCACTACTGAATAGTTTGTCCGTTGATCGCGTGTTTTCATTAATTATCTTGAATTCAAACTTTCAATTTAAAAAACATTAATTATTTTTTTTCAAAATTATTAGCTCTGAAAACAGTCATGAATTTTAAAGTTATTGTCTGATTGTGAGAAAGGATATAAAAACTATTGGAAGTCTTGAAATAGAAATGAGAGGCAAATGATATTTTATTGAATTTTTGTCCCACACTTTATGGTATAAATAACAATAAGATGTAAATCAATGGTCTCTTATCAGTCAAAATCTAAATGCATTGGAAATATTAAGAGACAAATGAATTTTCTGACAATAAAAGCAAAATTGTTTTCCTTTCTAATGGTATGAAAAACATTCAAATTTGTTGTTTGAATGTATCGTTAAAATGGATTTGAAGTGATATAACAAAGTAACGACTTTTGGCATAAATTTATGCGGATATTAACCCTCTTGAAGAATAACATTACTCGATGAGGCAGTTCTCAGATAAGCCAACTATTTTTTTTCAGAGCCGATACCATATTTTGAGGATATTTTTCTGGAGATCAGGTTTAATTGCATATCAGAATCGGCTAACCTTATATTTGATTCTTGTTTTTTTAGACGCAACAAATTTGATGCAATAAAGAAACAGAAAGTTTACAACGATTTGCATAATTCTGACTAAACTATAATAATGTGATGTTTCGGACCAAAGAGTTTAATGCTTTTCCGTACGAATCGCATAATTTTTCGATTAACTCTTATCGCGATTTAAGAAACAGATATAATCAATAAAATGTGAGACACTGTCCATTCATTGTGAGCCAAAACGGCTTTGAGATTCCGCAGCCTTACAGGTGTTCCCTAATTATTGCTAACAATTGTGAGCATTGAGTCCTTGAACTATATAATTAATAGTGGATTCAAAAGAATTTTTATGAGAGTTTACACCACTATTGAGCTGCGGTCCAATATTTTGGCGGATAATGTGTGCGAACACATCCATTGTTCAATAGCTCAGACTTACTAACTATGAGAGTAACCGCACCTTAATTTAGATTTCGTTGAATGCACTCAAAAGGCATCACATTTAAAGACTATCCATAAAACATAATTTGAATAAATTATTCACTTTTGATGTGAATAACACATCAATAAAAAACAGAGAAAATTTCATTTTCCATGAAACAACTAAATCTAACAAGCTCAAAGATGCATTAAGGCAAGTTGAGGAAAACATGCAAAACTATTGAATACTATTAAATGTTGGAATGGAAAGTAGAATACAATAGTTGAGTTAAATTAAATAATTAATAAACGAAAAATGAATTTACATAAAGTTTTCCTCAAGATTTTTATATATTTTGCACATTTTGATAGAAGCTTTAAATTTATTAAAATTGATGTAAAACTTGAATAAAAGGTTTTAATTGTATCTAAAAATGCGAATCACATAGAAGTTGAAGAAAAACAATTTTTATGTAAATATTAGATTAATAACACTTTACTGCAAAGAATTAAAGATAAAATGATGTTAAAAATTTGAGGCTATTTTTCAGTTAAAACAACAAAATTAAGTTAAGATCAAGAGAAAAGAAGAGCTGAGAAAAATGTATATGATAAAAAACAAATTAAAGATTGAAAATGTGGTGGCAATAAATATAACTTACCTTCACTTGTTTTGATGCCTACATTTGATGGCTGTTGAATTGAACAAGAATTTCAGGACTAATTTGATGTAAAAATCAGATCGACTTTTGTCAATACAAGCATTTCAAACAAATTGACGAATGAAAGCAACGGTCAAATGGTTTAAAACAAATATGTGTTAAACATTTACTTAATAGAGAATAACTTCTCTAAAACATAATCTGAAAGAAAAGTTCACTTTTGAGCAATAGTTTGGTTGAGTCGACAATTCAAACAACAATTGATGAGAAGGAAAGCCAGAACTGCAACGAATTGGCGCTCTCACTGCAAGGAAAGGTCGAATTTCGAGTTTAGGGATATCAGGGTTGCACTGTTCCTGACGTTATGTCAAAACGCAAATCATTGCACAACTCGATGACCGAACCTCTAACCGTCCGACGAATCAAACTCTTCTCTTCTCTTCTCTCAATTGACTCAAAACTTTTTTCAAATATTAATTCTATTATTCTTTCGACGATTTACTCCACAAATGCTTATTAACAGATTTGTGATAAAAGATTAGAAAAATACTAAATTTGCGAACATTAGCGAACAAAAGATAACTATTACCAGCAAGATCAAAATTGTCTATCTATGTACATCATTAAACATTAGTAATCATTTTAGGCTGGACTTCGATAAAATGCCTTATTTTCATCGCCATTTTCGGCGTTTATCAAAATTACAGAGAATGAGAGAAAATAATTATAATTTTCAAATATGACTATGCTTATATATATTTATGACAAGAAATCAGTTGTTTCTGATCAGTTTGAATGCTTATTTGTTGTTGTTTTTTAAGACAACAGATTTTGAAGAATTTTAGTTTTGTATTGATTTTTCTCAGACAAAAGTAAATAGACTTATATTTGCGAAAATAAACTCATAATAAATAAGAAAAGCGAATATTTTTTCAGAGATTATTTCAATTTTTATTTGTCGCCATAAATAATTTAAAGCCAAATACAGTTCATAAGTTCAGTGAAATGAGACAGATAAGTTTAAAATAATACATCTTCTATTTGAAGAATATTTTTCTATCCATTTGTTTGAAATTTTTTCGACTATTTTGTTGTTTTAAATCAAATTGTTTTCAATAATAAATTGATTTGTTGTCAGATTGGATGCCAACAAATTGCACAATAATTAATGGCAAAAAACAGTGAATTTTTTCATTTGACAAAAAAGCCAAATGAGAGTCACTTGCACTGAGTGAATCACAACTTTCTTCAAAACAGTTTTACTAAAAACTAGTTTTGGTTGAGTTCTCTGAACTGTTTTCACTGATTTCTTCGAAAGCACTGGTCTTTAGTTTTGAATTCAATTTGATTTTGTTTGACTTCAATCTATTTCACTGTTTTGTATCGAAGCGTCGCAAAGTACCAAATCCCAAAATACAAGCGCCCAGAACACCAAAAATTATAAACTGCTGATAAATCAACTTTCTTTGAGTTTCAAAACATCAAAGCTTGTGCTTAAAGACTTCAAAACACAAAAATGTTTAAATATTATTTGGAGACATTTTCAGATAACGTCATTTTAAACAAACATTTGTTATAAGTTATAACTTATAAAAATTGGAAGAAAGTTGATCTTATTTAAATGATCTCGAATGTATTGAGTTAATAGAGAAGTTTAATGGAGTTGAGTTACACAAAAATAGCATATTAGAGAAATGTTGAAAGACTTTTTTTAATTATGCTGACAATCGATAAAATTTTCTATAACAAAGTTTTGGTATTTTACAACAAAAAGGGTTCTTTTTGGAATTTTGGGATTAGCTAATATAGAGTTTGGTATTTTGGCATGTAAGATTTTTGTCAATCAAATGACATTAGTAAAACAAAATGCTATTAGAATTATAATATAATACAATATTATTACCTTATTCCCTCACATTGTGCGGCATGCCGGTATAAGTGAAATTGACCATTTTCTTAAAAACGACTTTATTCTGTCTACCGGCATGCCGGTATAAAGTGAGGGAAACATTTTTATACGATTAACACTCTAACAGCTATGATAATTGTAC
>JAQIWP010002313.1:0-11366 GCA_034695525.1 Euzetes globulus
TTTCCATAGACTTAACATTGAATTCTTTCCATAGACTTAACATTGAATTCTTTCCATAGACTTAACATTGAATTCTTTCCATAGACTTAACATTGAATTCTTCCCATAGACTTAACATTGAATTCTTCCCATAGACTTAACATTGAATTCTTCCCATAGACTTAACATTGAATATTTCCCATAGGCTTAACATTGGATTCTTTCCATAGACTTAACATTGAATTCTTCCCATAGACTTAACATTGAGGGTATCGCATAGACTTAACATTGAATTCTTCCCATAGACTTAACATTGAATTCTTTCAATAGTCTTAACATTAAAAATAGCTTAACTTCAATTTTAGTTTAGATTTAGGGGTGCGGGTAATTTTATTAATAATTATAATTAGTTTTAATACCTAAATAAAGTGCAGAACTCAAAAACAGCAAAAACCCAAAATACCCATTCCCGGGTTCAGACCCGAACCCAACTCTAGTGTAAATTACTTTATTTTAAATCTATTTTTAAAATTCTAAAAATTGCCCCAAAAATTCCTTTATTAATTTTGCCCTTTATCCCAAAAATCCCTTTAATTTTAAAACCCCATTTGACCCATTTTAACCCCCATTTTTAGCCCATAACCCAAAACACATTTCGTCAACTTTTATTAATTTTGCCCAAAAAACCCCTAAAAATTCCCTTAATTTTAGCCCAAATTTCCCCAAAAATGCCCACAACATAGCCCACAATTGAGCCCTCGTTTCCTGAAAATCCCACCCCATTTAACCCTCCATTTACCCTCATATCCCCCAATTTTCCAAAATCCAACATTTTTTTCCAATTTAATAAAAATAGATCAGAGAATGAGAGAGAAAGAGAGAAAGAGAGAGAAAGGGAGAGAGAGAGAGAGAGAGCTTTATTTTTTAATTGTTGGTCGGAGGCGGCGGCGGTCAAACTGAGGACAAGTGGCAGACGAAAACAGGTAAGTGGTGGACGGATGGCAGACAACACGGTGAGAGGACGGACAGTGAGGGTAGTGGGTGTGGTGGTGGATGTGATGGTGGATGTGATGGCGGCGGCGGCAGTGGAGAGGACACAAAAAAGTGGACAAACAAAAAGACTTTCCTTTACAGGAGACTAACTGTTGAATGAGAGCACAAGACTTTGCATGTAGTCCTGTGCTCTCCATAGACCGCAAACAGTAGAGAAAGGGGGGAAGGGGTAAAAATAGGCCATGTGTTGGCCTTCAGGCATCTATGGCCAACACATAGACCTGAATGTCAGCACTTTTGCTGACATTCATTAGAATATTTAAATTTTGATTTTTTAAAAACGACAAGGTCTCAATAAAAACAGTTTAATAATCAAAATGAATGCCAATTAATTAAAACCCCCATTTTTATCAGTCATGGTAAGCCAAAAAGTTATTATTCCTAACAAGTTTTTTGAGCCTTTAGAATGACTCATAAATCATCAATTTAATCTATTTGAATATCATTTTGTAACCAGTCACAAGTTCAATAAAAAGTCAATATTAATCGCTAGTAAATTAACGAGTGATTTAAGCTTACCAATCAAGGGCAGTTTCATTAATCTGATAAAAATAATCACATTTATTATTAGATGATAATTTTGAGACAGCTTGATCATCACTGATTTATCAGCCAATGCTTTTAAATGGCGATCGGCTTTAATGACTAAAATTAATTGTTTTTCGTAATGCTTTGATTAAAACTTATTTCAACTTTTTTTATGACTCAATCTAGCATCATGGAAAGCTTGTTAACATTCCCTCCTAACACTCCTTTGTTTCAAAAGCCATAAATGTTTTCTTTTAAGTTGTAATTTGTTTATCTTTATTATTATTATTATTATTATTATATATTATTGGAAGATTTTAAGTCCAATTGAAGATTTCTGATAAAAGTAATGAAATAATTTCATGAAATAAAACTATTTGATAGCATATAACATACTATCGCAACGAGCCACTCGGGATGCTATCACTTCCCCGAAAATCACTTTCCCGAAAATCACTTCCCCGAAATTTATTTCCCCGAAATGGATATAGCTGTCAAATTCATAGAACTTTGAATATTTAAAAGGGACTGATAAGAACAGACCGTAATGGAATATTTTTACCCTTAAATATTTAATTTTCAATGAATTTTTCAGCTTCATCATTTTTAGGAATTAAAAAAATTCAGTTAAAACAAGTTAAATATTCAGGATAAAATTATTTTTATCATTATTTTCATAATTTTTAATTAAAAGTTTAAAATGAGAAACGATAAGTTGATTTTAGGAATTAATCAAAAGTTCTTTGATTCAAGGTTTCAATAGTTCGTTGTAATTACTGTTCTTTTTTCAACTCTTCATTTTGAAAACTCTGGGAATACTCCATAGAATTTATGAATTTTTTTTAATCGTAATCTCTGTGCGATTCTTTTTTTTCGTTAATCATTCGGAATATTCCTGAATGATTACTTTTTAAAAGAGAATTCAATCTTCCATGCAAGGCCTCGGCTTTATTCTGTGTCGGGGTAAACCTTCCAGTTGATTCTGATGAATTGACCAAACTTCCGGGGGATAAAGAGGAGGAGTAATTCTCGGAATACTTCTTAATCTGTATTTAAGACCTGATTATTTACATAATAGGTATTAAACCATTTAATTAATATGTGTACTTTAAATCGATGCACTGGGGGAAAATTTTGAATAACTAAAAATATATTAGGAGTACACAAAATATATTTTAATATGGTAATCAAGAGTATATATGTTGTAGATATTAAGCAAAAATTGGTGGGTATAGACCCTGGTTTCTTATTTTAATGTATGTTTGTCCAATGCTGTCAGTCAAAGCTTGTGCAAAGCGCTCAGCGACGTATTTATTTATATTTTTCTAAATTTTTTAACATTTACCCAAAAATTTTGGCCTTATATCAACTAGGACATTATATTTTGTACAAATATTGAGAATACTGGACTCAATAATTGGTCTCCGGGTCTGTTTTGACGAAAGCTTCGTCATCAATAAACATATTTTTTAGGTGATTTTCGGTAAATCTTTCGGCAGTTGGTTTTAGTCCTACTTTCTTGACCTCCAGAATATTTCGGCGCTTAATGACACTTAATCGACTTAATGTTAAGCCTTTTCTTAAAGTTCTTCACCACTCCCTTAGAAATTACTACCAATTTTGCCGTAGATCTGATACTGTTTGTAGTGTTGACTAAACACTGGGATCTTAGCATTGTTCTTTTGGTGGCCACCTTTATTTTTTTTGGCCAGGAGTAGATTTAAACAGAGTCGTACCCCTCTCTTCATATCTTGACATGATATTATAGAGTGCTCTTCGTTTGTAACCTTCTTTTTGAAAGTGTGACATAATTTCGAATTTATTTTTGTTTGTGATTTTTATGTTAAAGTGCACAACTCTGTCAGCCAAGTCTTGTCTTTCTTTTAATGTTTACATCTAATCCATAACATTTAAAGATTATATTCAAAATTTATCAATGAATGCATAAATCATCTCTCATTCGAATCAATGTTCGACAAAAACAATGGTTTATGTCGCGCGCTATATCACCACAAACTCAGTGCGTGGGCTTCAAGTACGCACTTTAAGTTATCGACTGTCACATTTACTTTGTTTAATCATTCAATATCCAAGGTAAGCGCATAAAGAATATTAATTTTATTATAAATTATTGTCTGTTTTATATTAAAATTGATGAGTAGAAACAGTCTCAATTTTTTCATCTCATTCATTTTTAGATAAGCATGTTCAACAAATAAAGTTCATTCATTAAAAAAACAGTTATTTGATAAAAAATTAAAATAAGTAATCTAGCTTATATTATTGACATTTAAATAAATATCAAAGAAGAGCTATAAACAGTTAAACAGAATTATTGCTTGTTTTAATTTATCAACTCAATTAAAAAAACTAAAAATCATAGGAGTAATACAGAAAATGAACTGAATACTTTGTTTACAGTTTCTAAACAAAGAAAAATTTTTTCAGATATTTGTTTTTTTATAACTGAAAAAAATTAAGTTTAGATCCGGCGCTCAAATCTTGCTGTTTATCGACCATGGAATGTGTGCAACAGGTCACATTTATGATTTAACTCCAAATAATTTATTCGAACAAGACAGTTTTATTTATTGTTATATTTTCCAGTATTGACTCAAAAAAAGTTTTGAAAGAAATATATGTTTAATTAAAATATTATAGATTATTATAAGTTATATTTTTAAAATATTGAGTAGATTTTTTATCAAATATTTTATAAGGCATGACCAAGCAGGCATTAATTTGGCATTTTTGGTAATAATAATAGTTAAATTTGTCTTATTAGACGTCCTTGCTTTTAATGCTGTTAACAATTTGCTTAACACAAATAAATAATTTCAGAAATGGCCAAGAAGGTGGCAATTTTCAAAAAACTCTTTTTAATCAAGTTAAAAGAAAATGGCTTGAGTTTAAAATCCCTATATCCATCATAGAGTTGGTTCCTTTAGCTATTATAGTTAAATAAGTTAATTAATTGAATAGGAATGATTATTTTAAATATTTGTTCTGGTTAAATGTTCAGAATGGCTTGATCATTTATCAGCCAATTAAACATAATAGAGGGGAATGTCTGTTCCAGCATTCATGACCCGGACATCATTCGTTGTTCTATTCTTGCGATAAATAAGATAGACATAAGTGATGATAACAATGTCAAGTCCAACGTTATATAGAAGTCTTGTTTTCTTGTACTCGAGATTCCCCTTCTGGTAGTCAATAATCTGCAGAACTGTCAGCAAGACCATTAATCCAGCTATAGTCGAGTTTTGTATTAAACTTTCAACATAAGTGGCGTAAATGAAATAGGCATTGATCCCGATCAATGTTATGCAGATTACCAGTATGACTAAAACACCTTTTTGAGGTAGATAAAAAATTCAAATGTTGATTGAGCTAGGATTTTAAAAACAATACTTATAGTGCTAGCAGTCTTAATTACGGCAGGATTTACTTTCTCATCTACATTTACGGCAATTAAAACAAGACCAAGGATAATGGCAAGTATGAAGACCAAGATGTTAAGCCCGTACAGAATTATAAGAAGATACTTAACGATAAAGAAAAACGGACTCTTTTGGTCCGTCATATTTGTTATGGTAACAATGGGTGAGCTTTGATTCGGCGCTCAAACCAGTTATCCTTAATCTACAGAATAAATCAACCCTTCCCATTTTATATTATTCCATGGTTATATTTTGGCTTTTATTAAAAAAAATATATAAATAAAATTTTATACATTCAAATAAATGGCAAAGCTCTAACCTGATAATTTTACCCATAATTATCTACAAAATTACTTTTAAATACAAAACTGTACATTTTAAGCATTTATATCATGGTGTTTTTAAGCTTTTATTAAAATACAATCATTTTTAAAACTACTGATCTGGAGGAAAAACAGGGTTAGAATAGAAATATCTTAATCTTATTTTATATTTAGATTTTAGACTTAATTTAAGTAATATTTATTCCACAAACTTCAATTCTACTTGATATTTTATGCCAAAACACATGAAAATTTTTAAAATTCGAATTGAATTATCTTGGCGATAGTCAAATATAATTTATTCAAAATAATCATAAATTAAACAATTTGATTTGGTCTAGAGCTTCTTTTCTCGAAATTTCTCTAAGGCTATTCTATATTGAATAATGTGTAATTCTTGCTTGTTTTCATTTATCTATCTAATATTCAAGAAAACCATAAAACAAAAGGTAATACAGAAATGTATTGAAAATAATTACAGTTTTTAAATCAATGCAAAATTGTCAAATAAAAATCAAATGCTTTAGAGAATGCAAAATCAAGGTAGCTTTAGAGAAATTTTGATGAAAGAAGTTCTAGAACAAATGAAATTGTCTAATTTAAGATTAACTGACCAAATGTCAGGAATAGCATAAGACCGGCGACCACTGAGTTCTGTTTCAGACTTTCAATATATGCCGCGTAAAGGAAATACAAGTTGGCCAAGATCAACTGTACTGAAACATAGTTGTGAGACAAATTGCGACTATTACAAAAGTAAAAATTATTTATTAGCCAAGCTTCAATTCTAAAATTAACTTTTAGAACTTAAAGTAAAACTTACAATTTTTTATCAGATTCTTGGTGTTCAGCACTCAATGATTGTATGCTCTTTATATAACTGAACCAAAACTGAATAAACAAGACATATTTACAATCATAAACGAGAATGCCAAGATGTTATCAAGTAAATAATTATTATAAAATATAAACAGACTCTTTTGGTTTGTCATATTTGTTATGGTAACTGAATGGGTGAGCTTTGATTCGGCGCTCAAACCTGTTGATTTTTAAAGTCTGAGGGAATGTGATGAGCAGGCTCAATTGAAGATATAACTACAAAAAATTAATTTTACAAGATAATCATAGTTATATTGAATTTTATTAGTTATGTTTTTGTTATTTATTTAAATAAAGTCCATAGAAATATAGAATATATTTTAATTTAATATTTGCAAGAGCATAAAATATAAATTATATGAAAATCAGTAGAGGCAACACCAAGCAGATATTAATCATTAAAATTTGACAACGGGATGCTAAATTTTATTTTACCTTTTCCTAGATCAAATAGAAAACACTTAAGTGCTTAAAATTTGCTTGAACATAAAATAGAATATATTCGATTTTTTAATTGAGTTGACATCAGAGATGCTCAAGGAGTTGAAGCTTTCAAAATAAAATCAACATGGAAAGAGTTAATCTAGCAAAAGTTCTATGTCCCATCGTCATTTTATCTTAACAATAGAGTTGGCAATTGTACATCCCTGGTTAAATATGTATGTTTATATTTTTATTGGAATGCTTGCTCTGGATAAAAGTCCAGTTTTTGTTATTATACATAATATAACTCCATAGCTGTGCCGCCATCCATGACCTGGACATCAGGTTGTCGTCTATTCATAGTTTTGTTTTTATGGTAAATGAGATAAACAAAAGCAATAAGAACTAGGTCAAACCAAATGCTGTACAGAAGCCTCTTAGCCTTCTGAGGGTTATTGTTGTTTTGATAGTTAATTATCTGCAGTATTGTCAGGAAAACCATAAATCCAGTGATGGCTGAGTTTTGGGCAAAACTTTCAACATATGCGGCATAAATGAAATAGATGGTGACCAAGATCAATATCGAAAAGAATACGGCGATGAATATTACAACTTTAGAGACAGATACACATTAAATATTTATCAAGCTAGTGTTTTGAGAATAATTACTTCGATGATATGGCCAAACTTCAAGATCTGCAAATAGGTTAAAGAAGACGATGCCCAGGATAATGGCAAGTGTGAAGAGCAAGATGTTAATGCCGTACATAATAATCAGAAGATATTTGACGATAAGAAAGAAGGGACTCTTTTGGTCCGTCATATTTGTTTTGATCACTAAAGGCGTGAGCTTTGATTCGGCGCTCAAATCAGTTGTCTATTTATTGCCGGAATATTAAGTGCATAGATTGCCCGAATAATTTGACATGATAATTTTCATCATGTAAGCTTGCCAAATTGCTTTACAACTTTATTATTTTTCAAATGTTTATTTTCAGGCTTATCATTGAAATATTATTGTTTATAAAAGAATGGAATATTAATTTCATGAAAGGTATCAAGACCTAGCTGACCTTGGTGAACACTTTTGTTGCTGTCATTCAGATAAATGTCAACAATGATAATATGGTCAAAGCATAGGTTGTAAACCATAAACTAGTTCTTCTTTCCGATCCTGATATTGTTTATAAAATGACCAAGCCAAATGACAGTATAAGATCGGCGGCTACTGAGTTATGTTTCAGACTTTCAATATGTGACGGGTAAAGGAAATAAAGTGGGCCTAAAACTAATATCGATCAGGTAGACGTGAAGGTAAATGTCAGCTTTGCCAAGCCACAATCCTAAAATGAACCTGAACAGAGACTAAACTTACTTTTTTCTCATATTTTTGCTGTTTATTGTTGAAAACAAAATAAATAAATATTTCTATAAAATATTTCAGTGACTTATTCGCTTTTATGATAAATAATTAACATGATAATTATTTTTTAAAAATCAAGAAAAAATAAATAAAACAAATGTTTTCTAGATAATTTATTTTTAATCATTAAAACGCATAAAGGTAAATTGATTTCAATAAAATACTTTAATTAAAGACAAAATATTAATTTATTCTTTGTGCCAAGTTATATTTAATGGAAGACTTGAACATTACCGAGGTTTTGTACAATTGATTAAACATTAATACCAAGATATTCAGTTGGAATTTTATCACTTTAATTCTTTTGAAGAAAAATATTTGAAATTTATTGATTTTTGGAAATGGCAAGATAACTAATGGATCACACAGGAATACTATTTCAAGCATTCTTATTTTTTGGCCTTTTACTTGATCAATTAAATAGGTAGAGGCGCTCTGGACAAACTGTATAAGTCTTTTTAGGAATGTAGTGTATTTCATACACAGTTCCTTGCTTAACCCTTCCCCAATAGATTATTCCTCGAGTCTAGAGCCTAGACATAGTAGCGCCGGTAGTTCTGACAGCTCTGCATATCGAACTCGGCCGCTGTGTCGGAATCCATGACCTGGACATTTGCTGGAAACCTATTGATAACCTTATTGTTTCGGTCAATCAAATAGACGTAACCAATGAGCACAACGTCCGACCAAATGTCGTACAGAAATGGACCAATGCTTCTATAAAGGAACAAGTGAACAATTGTGCCCAGGATCATTATAGCTGCGATGACAGCGTTTTGTTTCAGACTTTCGATGTATGCCGCGTAAATGAAGTAGACTGTGATCAAGACCAATATTGACCCGGTAATCATCGCAAAAATTCCAACTAAGATTATATCAAATTTAAGTTTATTAAATTGCTGAATGATCAAGGTAATAGAACAATCTAGGTAATAAAACAAAGTACTACACGGAGCCTTGGTGTGACAAACAAACATGATAAATTTACATTCTAGCAATATTTTTGTCATGCGACTACCTTGATAATATTAGGTAAAAGTACTAGTAAATACAGTAGTTGAGTTTTAAACACATACAAAATTTATGATAATCCTGGTTATAAGAATCCTCGAAGTCTTTGACTTCTTCTTTGAAGATACGGACCGATTCTTCAGCTGAAGAACATTGAGAGTAACCGATGAAAATGACGATAACAAAGGCCAAGATGTCGAAGAAATACATAATAATCAGAAGATATTTAACCAAACGAAATGTCAAACTCTTATTGTCGGACATATTTGTTTTGACAGCTGGAAGGCATGAGTTATTCTCACGCCTTCGCACAGAATTGATCTGACAAGAATCGATTCAAAAAGATCTAGGTTCATGCGCATACAAAATCAATAATTTAACATTGATATGGGTTGTTTTGAAACTTTATTTAAAAGATTATTCTGAAGTATTTTAGTTGTTAATTACTTCAAGAACAATATTTAATGAACAAAAATCTATTTCTCAACGTTCCAAACAAATAAGATGAATGAATTGTGCATGATAATATTTTGGAATAATAAGATCATTATTCATATAGTTGAATAATAATGATGTACTGAACTTATAATTTATCAAAATTATTAACAGAATTATATTCCCTATCAAGTACATTTTTGTTGTTGTTGTTGTTGTTGTTGTTGTAATAAAATAAGATTTTTAAGCTCAATAATTATTGTTTTGTATCAATTTAATTGATCATGTAATTTTTGTGAGAATATCAATATTTTACCTGTGCTTATTTGACAAGGGTTGAATTACTATAGAACTTAAATTTATTTGGTTGTCTAGCTCAGTTTTATTTCGCAAAAAGCTTTAAGAACAACTCAAAATAAAAATGGTTAAGTCTAAGTGCCTTGTTCAATATTAGATTTAATTAGATATTCACCTTTCATGGCTTAAACGAGATATTATACAAGGAGAACTTTGTGAGTAAGTGGGCTTTTAAAAATAAATTAAATTTATTTAAAAGGTGATATATGTAAGGTTAAAAAATGGTGGCTTATTTTTTTAATATGTTTGATTTTTTGTCCATAACATTAGAAAAATAAATAAACAAATTAAGTAGTTTTAACTTTTGATAATTTTACCGACAATCGGATTTACCTTACTCAGTTAATCAAGATGAATAAATAAAAGTAAATCTGTTATCTACTCCATATTTTATAGATATAGATCAAGTGTTGGCTATTTTCTTGTATCTTTAAAAAAAATAATGCTATTGATTTGAGAAAGGTCATGAGAAAAATTAGACTTCCACCACATGTAATACATTGAACGCAAAACAACAAAACGTGTCATTTAAGTTGGCCTTGGTACAATTATGTTAAACGGTTTGCATGATTTTATATAATTAGAGGCTTCACATAGTTTTTGAGTCAACAAATCTAATAACATTATAAAAATCGTTGTCATATAATAATAGAACATTTTGAGCAATCAGAGATGAACAAGAGGTGACAATCCGGATTATTTTGTGCTAGACTTTGAGAATTTGACAACATAAACTTAAGCTTGAACCTGATTATTTTAGTTATGGCTTACTTCTACTAAAATAAGAGTTGTTTTAAGATATTTGGTGAGAAATAAAAATTTTATTGCTCTTCTAATGATACTTGCTCATCTCTGGGGGAAAAAAATATAATTAGAGAATATCATTAGTAATGATTCATTAGCTTCGAAAAGGACTTGAGCATATTTTTACAGAAATAATGAATTCATTTAACCTAAGAATGTGAAGAAGAACTGCAACTTCTAATATATAACAATTCAATTTAGCAGGCCAAATCTGATAAAATGGCTTCAAATTTGTTCAAGAAGACAGTCAAAGGACTGACATTAGAGAAGAAAAATCTCAATCACATTATATTGGATAACATCGAAGAGAGAAAGAGTTTCTCAAAACTAGAACAATTTTTATCAAAAACCCTGATTATGATATCGCCCACATTCGACGCTTACATGACTGAACACCGGCCCATCAAACGTATCCTGGTTGTTTCTATAATGAAAATGTGTGCCGTCTTATTTATGTTCAGATTTCTTGTGTCAATCCTTTTCAATAGCAATCACTACATATCAGTGGTTCTCATGTGTGACGCCAATCATATTCTGGGTAACAAAGTTCTAATATCCTGTGCATTTTTGGGCGGCCACCTGGTCACTTTTTCATTTTCATCTGTGGTTCAATACTTTGATCTGAAATCAGAGCTAACAGTCGTTGAATACATGTATGAAATCAAGAATCTGGTGATTGAGTGCCGTCTGGTCGGAGAGTATCGCCGG
>JAQIWP010002314.1:0-11356 GCA_034695525.1 Euzetes globulus
TTTCAAATGTTATCTTGGAATACTATACTCTTTTTCGTTAAACTAAATAATAAGGCCATTTAAAAAGTGCAAAATTTTAATTATACCGCAATATTTATATTATAACTGGATTAATTAACACAAATTGTCAATTTTACTATCCAAACTAGCTAGATAATTATTACTTCACATTGATATTTGTCTCTGATTTAGAATCTCTCCATGTTCAATAACAGATATTGTAAAAGCAAAGAAAGACAAATTCCATTTAATTAGCTACCAGGGCTACAACAACAGTTTCTTTCACTGTCATATCGAAGATAAATTCGATTACAATCCACCCTCGAAATAAGGAACTACTATTTGGCGGAATTTTGATTTAACGGACTGATTTTCGTTGCACCGGCAGCTCATATGGCTCTCTAACGTTATAATAACTCTCAATAACGGAATCCTTGATTTAACAGATTCTAAATGACTGCAGGCATAGCATAGTCTTTACCTCAATATAACGGAATCTATGCATCAAAACTGAATTGAAACAATAAAATCACATTTGAGAAACATTTCAATTATTTTTGATTTGTTCACTAAATGACTAATAAAAACTCGGAAATGATTTATATAAAAAAGAAATATCAAGTTCAGCAACAAATCTAATCGATACTATTACATCATTAAATATCTTATGATTTGATTAAAACTATAGGGAATAAAATATATAATCGAATTAAAGCCTTATAAAAGTCAAAGATTATTCACTTAACAAAAATTAATTAAAAGATCAATAATCAATGGTTCTCACTGATCTTGAAGCTTTTTCAATTGAACTCGTTTTGACAGGAACTCGATTTAACGGACAAAAATTTGCTGCATCGCTGATTCCGTTATTTCGAGGACGGATTGTATCATATTTGACCGCAAATTTAAAGAATTATCTTTTAGATCATTGAGAGCTCATCCATTGCGACCGAATTTTATATTCTTTTACCCTAAAGTCCCACCTATAACCCGCACCCCGCGTATAACCCGCATATGTAAATGATTAATAGCGTACAGTATTAAGCATCCAACTAGAGAAAATATTGTTTGGGGATTATAATTAGCCTAAACAGATTTAGATTACGTTTGAATATATGCTTATGATATTAACTTAATAATTAACTAAATTCCTTTTATTTGACATGAAATGCGGCTATTTTTTCGCTTTAAATTTACAGTCAAGCAAAATGCTTAGAAATAATATTGTCATGTTGAATTTTATCATTTATTCTGATTAAATCTGATTTTAATTTTCGTTTAGATCTGTATTAATATAGAAAAATAAATTCTTTTTCTATAAATTAAATATTATTGTCATAATTCTGTATAATCCGCACCACACAGATAACCCGCATTTCATAAATCTGTAAAAATTTCTCTTTTTTCTTTAGATAACCGGCGGGTTATAAGTGGGACTTTAGGGTATTAAAGTCAATCATATAAACTGCAAAGCAGTGATGTGCAAAGGGAACTTCCTGAAATATCCCTCTTTAGATTCGAGATTTGGTGATTTATCTCCATAGGTTTGAAAAAATTGTCACATAAAAACGTAGAAAACTGATCCCTCTCAAAAATTGCCATTTTTAGTAATGGTAGCCAAAAAATCGACCATTTTGTCTCTTGATTTAATAAATTTGGCATTGTAACTTGACTAATAGCTTAATTGTAGCTTAATTAAGCTAATCAACTCTTTAAATGTCTGGAATTAAGCGTCTTTAAGAACAAAATGGCATTTCAGGCCAACATTTTTGAAATTTGCCTATATTTTCCCAGATTTTGGTCTGAAAATAGTCCTTATCTTGCCTTTTATATCACCCTCAAGAGCCGCAGACATTGCACACCCCTGCTGTAAAACAATGCTTAAAATTCGGATCGGATCAGACTTCCTAAAATCTCGAATCGGATTGGCAAAAATCGATCCGGCTATCATCTCTAGTTCAGATAATGGACAAGTTTCTAAAGTTATTGTCAAGGAAATAATAGTTGAGTCATCTGATAAGTTGTGGTCAAATGGCTTTATTTTGAAACAGCACTAAAGGGCAGTACTAAAGGAAAGGAGTAAGATCAACTTTATGACATAATTAAATTTGTCGTCATTTGAAGTAAGAGAAAAGTGGTTAACTTTTTCTGTTAATAGTGTTATATCAATATCTGTTAGAATGTGTCGGATCAGTTCCATGGGAAAAGTGGCGAGGCTTAGCGTGATGTATTGCCGTCAGTCCCTAAGGATGTCATTTATAGGGACATTACGTGATTGAGTTAATTAAATATAAACAGAGCTCAACACTAACCAGAAAAGGCTTTTATTTTCTGTGATTCTCGACAAACAAATCAGCCATTCATTCAAATTTACAATTGAAATGACATTAGTTTTGAAAATATGTGAATACTTTTCAAATAACAATTTTATTTCAGAATAAATTTTCTAAACTCCAGTCAATAAAGTCATTTTTTGGGTCACTTTTATATCAATTATTTCTTCCATTCAAATTACAACTTGCTTATTATTTTAATTTTATTTAATATTAATTATTTAAAAAGCAATCAATTTCTCAAAACGAATGAAATTGTATTAAATATAAATTAATTTGAAATATGATGCGACCAATCGATTACATCAGTAAAGCCGTGCTTTTATTCAATGCTATTTAAGGCTAAATTAGTCCAAAATATTTTAAATTTTACATTTCCTTACATTTAACAATTTAATCACTCAAATAATTTTATCTAATCTATCTAAACAAATACAACTGATTGAGACCATAATGACTAGTTTTAGAGTTCAAATATTCGTCAACTTATCAATTACGGGAAACTTTCTCTTCATTAAACAGAATAGTACAAATTATAATAGACAACATTCGAGTTACCTTGCTCGCTACATCTGGACTAATCGGCCAATATTTGAGAAATCGATTGCTATTATTGTTTGGTCCTTTGAATTCTGACATTTCAGGCGATATTCCAGTGAAAAATTCTAATTTTAAATCTAATTAATGAGTTTTTTTTGGAGGCAGTTATTCATTGTTTACATTTTGAAATTTGTTTATCAAATCATTTAATTATACACAATTAGCTTGATTATTGCAGGAATGGCCAAGGTAGACTCATCATTAAATGGCTGTTTTTTATAAATGTTCATTTAAATTATAATCAGAATTCGACATGAACTCAGTGACAAATGATCTTGGCAAATTTTAAGTTTAGCACAATTTGAGTTCATTTATCATTTGATTCATTAGAATTGACGATCGAAAGTGGGAATCGTCTTCAAAAGGTTTATATATCTGTGCGTTTTTGACAGCTTATTACACAAAACTATCAATAGGAGGTTGATCCATTTATGGTGTAAGGATATTTCTATCACTACCGACGCCTTGGCCATTAATGCACTATTATGATCAATAACAAGATGTAAAATATGTCACTGGGTTTTTCTTTTTTTGTTAATTTTAATAAATATTAATAACTAATAAATTATTTGATAAAAATGTTTGCGATCTTAGAATTTGTCAAAATATGAGTAATGCTATAAAACATTGAATTATGGCTTAAATTATGTGAAGACTATTGTATTAATGCTTGTTTTCAATGCGTTCTATTTATATGAGATAATTTATTTGAGTTATTGGGGCCCTCCGTGTCTATGCGAACAGTGGATGGACCGTCGGGTTGACAAGTGGTTGTGCCCTCGAGACTGGCAGTCGATTCTTCTGGCGTTCGTGAAATTTCAGTCATCTCCTGTTCGTGTTTATGTTTGTGATGAAATGGTTGTAATGAGAATCTGCGGTGAGTTTTTCTGCCGCCTCTTCTCTTACTAATGTGTGGGTTGTCCTTTCGCATCGTCTTATTCCTGAGTACTTGCAGTTGAGTGTAAACTCGCCGTAATTCAGACTAAAATGTGAAATACATTACAAATCCATTCGGTTATTGATTTTTATTGAATTATGTTCT
Source organism: Euzetes globulus (assembly GCA_034695525.1). NCBI lineage: Eukaryota > Metazoa > Arthropoda > Arachnida > Sarcoptiformes > Euzetidae > Euzetes > Euzetes globulus. Next base: position 3,976 of record JAQIWP010002314.1, read on the forward strand.
CTTCAAAGGATATTTGGCCCAAAGTGTTATAAAATCTAAATTTTTTTCATTATTATAAATGCCCAAGCTCCATCTTTTCTCAGAACTGTTGTTAAATTGTAATACATTTTTAAGTAATATATTCAAACGAAAATTCAGCTTAATTTAGTTTAAATTGCTTTGAATTTAGTTTAAATTGCTTTGAATTTAGTTTAAATTGCTTTGAATTTAGTTTAAATGCAGTTTAGTTAGTAAAATAATCGAAAATGGCTGACAAAATGGCGGAAGTCTGGAAAAATGGTCGCAGCCTTTTTTTAAGGGAAAATCTATTTCTTTGCTTTTTCTCTAACCATTTTTTTAAACCTCAGGGGCGTATTTTGGCAAATTGTCGACCACAGGGATGATATACATACTGTACATACTATTCTTTTCTATGGCTACCCCAGAATTTATTGTATTTTAAATTTGATTAGAGTCAAATCTCCTGGGTTATAACATAAACAACTATAGTTGATGTAAAAAGTAATACTTTCTCCAATGATTTCAGTTTAAACTAATTATTATAATTATAGTATTTTTATAAACATAGTTTATAAGTTTGTATCATACATTTTTTCAATTGCATGTTCAAATATTTTTGATAGATGGTAAAAATTTTAATTAAACCAAAGGATTTCAGGTTTAAAAAATAAATTTCGGGAATGATGATTATGCTAATTAATTAATTAAGGGATAATTTACCCTGATATCCTCGGGATCCATGTCGGCCAGATTAATGTCTCCAATATCGACCTCTCCATTAGAGAGTATAGCGCTGTGCAGTTTCATTGCTTCAGGAATAGGATCGGGAACCTCAGCCGATGATAAATGACGTGATCTGTGGTGTTCTGATCGATGGGTTCTGTTGTGAAACCACAACTGAATTGGAATTAAACACAAATCAAATCAGTATTTATTGGTTTTTGATTTGAGTTTAGGCTTACTTTTGGGAAGAATATCATTATTAACATCGGACTGACTGTCAATTGGCAGCGAATCATATATAATAGAAATATATGGTCCGGGTGGAGATCCGGATGAAACCAAAATATATGTTTAATCGCGTATGTGGTGAATGAGACTAAAGTCTCCAAATAAAGGGAGAGTGCGAGCGTCCACTTCTCTCTATAGATCTCTTTCTTTGCGTTACGAATACAATATGTTATGTAAACTCCGGTCAATAAAAATATTAATTCGCCTGAAATCAGATACCATTGACTCAACAATAAAACGATTACCTAATAGTCAGACAACTGTTTACCGATTTCTGTGACGAAATCCCAAGAAAGCTGACGACAGACTATATATCGAAGTCCATCTTTGGTCGACTTCTCTTCTAATATATTCCTACCCTTGACGTCCAAATTGATGGCGCCGTCGAACCAACTAATTTGACTGATGTCTTCGATGCCATCCAAGACTAGTGCAGTCCAGGCGGACATATAGCCCAACACAACTAACACTATTCCACCCAAATATTTCAACAAATCTTTGTCCCGAACACAGACTCTGTGGGCTTTTCTGGTCTGGAACTCAGCGAAAATCCTATAGACCTTGATCACTATAGCACCGTAACAGAAGGCGAAACCAACTTCACGAAACCAGGGCTCCAGAAAACATGTCAATGGAGTGGATTCGTAGTAACGAATTATCACCTGATTATATGTGTTAATTGGTAGACAATAAATTGCATTAATGGACACCAATTAGTGGATGGGTTTGTCTTCAATACCGTAATGTAGAGCATAAGAGCGCCCAAAAGAATCATTTCTAACACAACCCAACGCGAAGAGGCTATTGTCTGAGAAAGACATTAAAGATTTAGTTTTTATGCATTAAATAGAAAATGAGAGCTAAGAAAACAAAATCACAAAAAGTCTTGTATTTGAATAGAAGGCATAGAATCGCAGATATAATACACTAAAGCCTTACGAATAAAAAATCGATTCTAAGTTCAAGTTTTCCGGAGAACTGAATATAAAGGTTTGCAATGAACTCGACTATTGACTAATACATAGAATCAAAATTCTCATCTTTTCTAATAAATCAATTTGTTTAATGTGTTTTCTCAAATTGGGATCAGTTTAACAAAATGGTTGTTTAAATATATGAGTCTATGCTGTCGGACAATACGTGTCCCGAATTTCAAAGCATTTAATTTGATAATAAAATTAGATTCTCTCCAAAATTAATTATCAGAAGTTTTCCTTTAAAAGTGATCCGAATAATAATTTCACTCTAAATGAACGTAGTTACGTTAAACTCAAGTAGTTTAGAATAGCTTATTGAGATGTAAAATGGGGTTGCCTGAACATTCTGGGTGCTTTTTTATGGTTAATGTACTTTTTTCAGTTTCATCTACTTCGATGATACGCAAGGTCTATGAAAAGTAGTTTTTCGATAAACATTTCTAAGATAGTTTAAGCAGTAGTTCGCCATTTTGTTCCTCATTAACTTCTTTAAACTACGTTTAAATTATGTGATTTTCAGCAAAACTGCTTTAAATACAATTTAACCGGCTTTTAAATCGCTCAATCTAGCTTAGATATACTTTTACCGCGTTATGGCATTTCGGGTAAAAACTAATTACCATTTTCTAATTCCGAATTTTAGAATCTTAGTGAATAATTCAAATGTTTCTACTCCCGGAGAGTTTGGTTAACCACCCCTTGCATATGACTATTTAAGCAATAGATCTGTTAGGAACTGATATGTTGGCGAATTAGAGCTGTTCTCACAATAATGTAATATATAATCTCTAAAAAGACTTCATTCTCTGAATTTAATTATTCTGTCGGAATCCTAACTTAAATAATCTCCTATTGCCTAACAATATGATATAACAGAACTGAATTGAACAAGCAAACAATATTTGGTTTAAAAACGCCCACAAAGATTTAAAATTCCAACTGAATTTTAAACTATCCTTTTAATTTAGCCATTTAAGAAGTTTCATCTGAATGGATTGTATATCTAGTGATAAGCCTTACAACTAGCATTCTTTAAGCATCTCTCAGTTTAATATAAAACTTGTTTACTCCTAAAATGAAGCATAACATGAATATTCTGTTAAAAGTTGGAGTGAAAGCAAAATTTGTTTTGTCAGACAATTGAATATAACACGAACATAATTACAGGACTGTATATTTGTAATAAAATATAATAAAGAAGAAAAACATTCGTTTAAATTAATTTAAACCGATTTATAAATTTAAAAAAATGAGTCTCTCTTTTAGTTCTCAAATTAACGATCTTTGCGATCAATATTTTTTAACGAGAATTACAGCAGTTTTTTGCAGAAAAAAACTTCGATAAAAGGCCAACACTTTGAATATACATATTTTTCAAAAATATATTTTGTATATTTTTATAGTTAAATGATTTATATTTGTATTCTGGGAATCATATGATAAACACTATTAAGTTTTACTAATTCGCATTTCATATGACTGAAAGCCGAAAATGTTTAAAATGTTTTTGATCACAAAAGGCCGATATAAAGCATAATATTATCTTTGAAATGTTTATTTTTTTGACAAAAATAAATTCAATTTTGTAAAACTAATACATTATTTATCACTTTATATGTATTAAAATATGAATGTTTAATCTTTTTTGAAAACAATTTAAATTATTCAACACTTAAGACGTTTCGAAACATTAAACATTTGTTATCAAACAATGATCAGCATTAAAATTTGACAGTAAATAACTATTATCTTGGGTCTTTTTTAGATTAATTCTGTCGTTAACTATGTTGTAACTTGACCACTTAGTTAAGCTTAAGTTGTATAAAATAATAGACTTATCCTTATAATCAGACCTAATATTCTGATCCTTATATTTTTATAATCTGTTCAATGAATATGATATCTGTTAAAATAAATTAAAGGTTGATCCAAAATAATTATGTTGATTATATTCTAATTAAACTAACTAGCCTCAATCGCTTTCAAACATTTTTGAATGTTAAAAAACTGACATCAAAATAAAAAATATTATTAGCTGGTCAAATTTATTGTCTTAAATTGCACTATGGTATTATAATATTTAAATGAATATCCGATTTAATTTCAATTGAGTTTTGTGTCTCAAAATGGCTTCTATTTTGTCAAATCGAAATTGTACTTGTAAAGGCAATCTTGTGATGAGACACAAACTATTCCCTATTTAAATGAAAATTGTAGTCAATGTTTTAGTTCGTTGAATGCTTCCATAGATGTGATGCAAAATTGATTACAACTAAAAAAGTATTAAAACTTCTTTCGAGTCTGTTTTGTTGACGAAATAATTAATTCGTTGAATACGTTTCTCTGAGTAATTAAGGAATCAATTTATTTTTGGCGAAAACGAAATAAGAGAGAAATTTGATGACTTTTTGTCAGTAATTTATAATATATTGGATATAATACAATGAATACCAGTTTTATGTTATTTTTGTGTTTTCTCAGCGAATATCTGATAAATGGCTTTTTGTTGCCTGACTTGCATTAAAATTGGTAATAGTTTTTGGTAACAGTTTTGTGGACATACCTTTTGTCGCCTTAATTTGCAAATAGCGATCGCAATCATTAAAGTAATGGTCGCACAGAAGCTCTGAATGCCTAAAGTCATGGCTCTAATAAAGATATTGAAGTGAACAAAACAGGGACTGTCATCGACACATGTTCGACATCCTGGTTCGCAAGGGATGCATATAAAATTTTGTGGATAAACTGATTCAGTGCTCGTCGGTCCGACTAAAGTCGAAATGAATGCCTCTTCGATAACAGTTCCTGAACCGAAGTAATTGAAATTTGAGTTTAAAATCTGAATATATTAGTAATCAATTGCTGTTATGCTTACCTCTAAAGTAATTCGGAGTCAATGAAATGTTTGATAGAGAATTTGATTTACTTTTGTTGGGCAAATAAAAGCCATCCTTACACTGGCAGATATAGGAGCCCCTATGGAAACCCATTCCTTCTATTGGGTGACACTAATCAAATTGTTAGCATTACCACTAAGACTGATATTTAAACAAATTTATTACCTGAGTTGAATGAATATGACATTTGTGCGTATCCGAGAAGAACGAGTCATCGCCAGAGCATTGATTTATGTCTGTCTTCAGCAGATTTAGGCTTACGATTACAACTCCTCTGTAATCATTAAAAGTATCCCAATTCAGAACAATTGAATTGTCAAATATATTCTATATATTATATATTCAGTCCACTCAATCATATTTTTCTGAGCCAAACATGAATTTTCATTAATCTACATAATATAAGTTAATTTTATTTTAGTTATTAATAATATATAATAACATTTTAAATATTTTATTCCAATTCTGACTTATATTTGCAGACAATTTCAAACCATATATATTTTGACTGAAAAAGATTTTCTGAGTATTTTTTTATCGCTTTTCAATGAAAACATTTTTTACAATAAAATCTCGAATAATGTCATGAAAAGAGAAACTCAATGGAAATTTGATGAATGATTTATAAAAAACGAAACGAATTTCTAAGAATCGATTCAAAGTTTAGAGAAAAAAATAAATCAAATTCTTTATATAATGAAATTTCTAATCGATTAAAAATTCAATAACTGAAAGCAAAACTTTTACGTAAATTATTGAAATCCAATTGAAATTCAATGAAATGCAAAATAATTAGAGTTTAAACGCATAAATGATTTATTCGGTATTTAACGCTTTAAACCAAATGGAAAATTGCTTTTATTCTGTCCTTATTTTAATATAGAAAATGATTCTTTTAAAATTTTAATATATTTTCTGTCAATTATTACAAAACTGACAATTTTCGTCATATAAATTAATAATGATATCATAAAACGTTAAAAGAATGGACTGTTTTTGACAAAAGTTGAAAACAGTTTTGTATGTCATTTATTTATTATTCAATTATATTTATTCAATGCATCCGATAGTCATCTGATTAGAAAATATTCTATAACTATATTAAATTAAAATTGAGAGATATTTGGTGCTTAAATGCTCTTTCCTTATGCCTCGAGAATTCATCATTAAACTCATCATAATCTAATTGGATCAAAAACAAAATAATGAATAGAGAACGGATTTTTGCCTATGTGCCTATTTTTACTGGTTGATAGGAGAGCCCGAAGACTTCGGATCTACCGGGGGTAACTTTCCCAAAGCTTTATTTTGCCTATAAATGTCTATTTCTATTTGCCTTTTTTAGTGTTTTTTCCCCATTTCCTTAAAGTGACGCTGTTTTTAGCACTATTTTTTTTGCATTTCAACGCATTTAAAAAAAATACCAAATATCTGATGAGTCAGCACTAAAAAACCTAGTTGTTACTCTTCTATATAAAAGCCAGCGATAAAATTATAAGTCAAATAAGTGATTCCTATATATGCAACCAAATAGACAAAACACTGACCAGTAAAACACAAGGGTCGTAAACAAAATTTTGGTAGAAATGGGTAAAAAATAAGATTAATAGAAATTATTGTATTGCAATTGAACTTCGCAAAATGTTAAGGCGATACCTTTGACAAGAATAAAGGATTGAAACGAATAAAATATCAATAATATTCTTTGGGCTAAACTGATCTTTTACTCAATTTTTAATTTAGTTCATTTAGTCCGTTTATTAAAGTGGTGCCCATTAAGGTTGGTGGTTGGTTACTGATTGTGTTATTGAAAGATGTTTTATACTTATAAATGTATCTTATCTTGTAAAAAATGGGGTTTTTATGAAGAAAACCTAAAAGCTCTCTTAATAATTCACTGAAACTCAAAATCAAAATATTTTTGAATTGTCTTTTGATTCAATAATAATGAAAATAAATGCTTATTTTAGTGCCTATTTAGACCTTTTTTTGCTGCCTTTTATAGGACCTATTTTACAAAATTAAATGCCTATTTGTCCTTTCTCTAGTTATGAGTATGCTAAAATTCAAAGTTTTTTACTCTCAAATTTTAAAAGAAAGAATTTTTTTTTATTTGAATGAAGAAATTTTAACCTGATTTAATATTTTGAATATCAAACACTAAAAATACCAAGATAAAATAAAATAAATTGTTGACAAATATTCATAATTACAGTCGGTAAGTAACTTATCACAAGTTTTAAAAATCAAAAAAGATGAATCATGATAAGCTATTAGTGGAACTAAACAACTTAAGTCTGTTTAATGGAGAAAAATTTTGAAAAATCATCTAAAATAAAAATAAAAACAAATACTCTTTTCTAAAGGATGTTCCACTGATTTCATTTCATAGAGTGAGACACAAATTTGATTCAATATTAACAATTCTAAAGTATCAGAACACAAATATTTTACCAAGAGCTTTAAACTAAAAGTACATGTTATAAAGAAAAAAAT
>JAQIWP010002315.1:0-11355 GCA_034695525.1 Euzetes globulus
GAGGAATGAATTTCAATAAACAAGTTCATTCATTGATAGTATTAATGAATCTAAACTTTACATAAAACTTACTAAAGGATAAAATGCATCTTTCAAATCTTGTCTTTAAAAGCATTTTTGTCCATGCCAATTTCGGGTTTAATTGTGACCATTCGCCAAAAATAGTTATACTGGTCGATTCTAAACAATTAGTAGTTTCAGAATATATCAAAAATGTTTAATTACGGTTATATTTAAAAAAACAATTTCCTTGTGAGAATTCTCGATACGGAGACTAAATTAGTGCTCAAACTCTGGTATAAAGAGATAGAACCGCATATTCGGGTAACTCATGGCTCAGAAGATCTCTATTACAAAAAACTTAATGAAATTTGCCTCAAAATATTTTAAAATTGATTAAACATTCAAATAAACTAATGACTTATTTTTATCTTTATGCTTAATAAAAATATTATTTTGTTTTGTCGACTACAGTTCGTTTCAATTGTATAAAAGCAGTGTGTTTTTCCTTAATTCTGTCCAGGTTATTTGAGCTATCAAACTGATATTTTATAAATTTGTAGATTATTTCATGGCCCTCAATATGTACAAGCAACCGCACCAATAGCCCAAGCCATTTGTCACACGCAGACCATCTAAGTAAAAGTACCGTTTCATTTGTATAAAGGCACTTCAAGTAAATGCTATTTTAGGCCCGATTAAGGGACTTAAATGATTTTATAAACATTTATTTAGAATAACTAGATGATTAAGTTTGTTGGACACCAAAATTTCGGTTCAATAATTGATAATTATCTCAGTAATGGCCAAAACTGCTTCATTCTTCCTGAGCATAAAAGTTCAACAAGATACATTATAATATGATCAAAATTGATTCATATCATCTTCTTTCGCTGAATACGGACAAGTCATTATTGGCTATATCTTGTTAGACACTCCTCTAGAAACTCCTTATATAACTGTAGATTTTAACGGTCTAAGACACACAAGTGTTGTAATCTTAGTTTATTCAACTTCTTTAAACTTATACAATATTTGTTTTATCTTAAGTATTTGATATACCCATATTTTGTGATTTCCATCAGTAGTGATTGTATAATTATCTTTTTGTGCCTTTTACTTGTATTTTATATGATCTGTAAAGTGTAATAAATGTAAAGTGTTATATAATCATTCGTTTCCTTCACTTCTATTTAATTAACTCTAAAACCTGATTGGCGGCCAGGAGGCCAGGGTCTAGGCGGCTATGGCCATAGATGCATAAGTCCGTCTAGGAGTCTGAAACTAGAAGAAGGATGAGTATAAACTGATGATTGGACACAAAGTTGAGTATAGAAATCCTTAAAGTGCTGTATAACTTGTTACTTATTAGTTATTTAAGAAAGTACCTTTAAGCGAGTGCTCAGAAATAGACATCAACACTGTATATGGTGTAGGCTTAAAGGGTATCGATCGCTAGCAAAATTCTTTTGCAAAACCTTTCGCTATTATTAAATGTGTCTATGTTTAATTTTACTTGCTATTTGTGTTATTCTTTCAATATTTGAATGCATTTATTTTTGCATTTAAAAATGAAACTTTTAAGTAGTTATGAGAAATTAGTTAGGTTTTGGATTGAAGATTTCAAAGTTGAGTATTTCAAAGATAGTGTTGCCGGTCTTTGTATTGCAATAGCTTTAGATATCTGCTGCGAATATCTTACTATAAAATACTTTTTAATCTGAAAATTTAACAGTTAATCATTTATTAAAGATTTATTATTTAAAATATTGAAAAATCGATGTAATGGGAAATTTATTTTCATATATAGTAGAGTCGTTAAAAAGTCTTAGACAGAAATTATTTGATTATAATCCCTATTTTATGCCATTGAGACAAAGTTAATCTCAAAAATTGAGAATTAATCCAACATGTGGCCTTACATATGTTGAAATCCAAGAACAGAGCGCTCACATTAACACCGAAGTAAGAGTAAAAATACATTAAAATATCAATTAATTCTTTAAAACTGTCAAAAAAGCCCATTAAGTTTCATGTCTAAGTGCCAATAAAAATGTTCAATTTTTAGAAAAGTAATAAAACAATAAATTTTAAAAGATTAGAAATGCCAAGAAGGGCATTAAAACGTCGTTCCAATAGAACTCGTAAAGAAACCGCGACCGAAAGCGAATCCGAACCATATGTTTCGAGCGAAAATTTATTCGATAGGATAAATATAAACCCAACTTTACCTATTGCTGCCATGGCTCAAAATAGTGCCATTAGCCAGCATCCCATTGAAGTGGCCATGGCCACAGATGTTGGTCATGAAAATGCCATGAGAGATCTAAACCCGGCCATAGGCCGAGAAAGCGGGGCGATCATAAGCACGCAACTTCCTGTTTGTGAAAAAGTCACAGCAGAGGTGACACAAAAGTCCAGTAATCCAAAAACGTCTAGTAAGGAAGAATATCCTGAAGTGAAGTCAATGATTACTGTAGGGTCAGTCCACCCCAGGAGCTTCGATGGCGCCGAAGACGTGGACGAATGGATAGAACATTTCAAGTATATTGCGATTTGCAATAACTGGGATAAGCGATTACAAAAGCGGCGTTTACCAGTTTACTTTAAAGAGACTGCAGAGCTTTGGTATCGGGATTTTGTTCGCTCTAATGATGAATCCGATAATTCAGTAAACCGTTTTTCTTCAGATGAAATATTAGAAGGTTTAAGAAATGCTTTCCGCCCTAAAAATTTTAGGTCACTGAACCAAAGTGCTCTCATTTGCCGTATGCAAGGGCTTAATGAGCCCGTTGCAACTTATCATTATGATATGCTAAGATTGTGCCACAAAATGAATCCCAGTATGAGTGAGACTGAGAAACTAACTCACGTAATGAGAGGTCTCAAATCGGGAATGTTGGAAAAGGTTCTTGTACTTGAACCTAAGGACTGCGCCGATTTATTAAATAAATTGCGAAGCATTGAGGAGGCCAGCGTTTTATCAAATCAGCGGCCAGGGTATAACTTGTTGCTAATGAGCGATAGCGCCATGGCAACAAAACAGGCCATTGCAGGAAATTCTGACAAGCCTCAATGCAAACCCAATGAAAAATTTAAATACAATATGCCAGTTGCAAAAGCTGAGGACCGAGTTGAAGAATTGTGTACACTTATGAGTAAACTCCTGGTTGAGAAAGAAAGGGAAAATAGAAATAGGAGAGGATACGTTTCAAGAGTTGGATTTAAAGGTAATTCACGGAATATGCGAACAGTTGATGGACGACCAATATGTTGGAATTGTAATTTACCAGGACATCACTACACATCGTGTCCTGAGAGCCAGAGATATAGAAGAGAATATATAAATTCTCAGAAGGACAACCCGCAAAAAAGAGACAATACAGGGGACCCAAAATTGGGAAACGAATAGCGGCGGCGGCCGTTACTAAAACCGCCGCCTCAAATCAATGTTATTTTCTTAATCTTTCTTCTAAAATGCTTACTATTGATGGATTTGTCAATGGTTACCCAATTTCTATGCTTGTCGATACTGGTTCTTCCCTTTCATTAATGAATGAATACTTAATTAAAGATATTTCCGAACTAATTATAAATACATGCAACAAACCTATTCTAAGACTTGCTAATGGATCAACCATGATTCCATTAGGAAGTGCTATTATAAATATAAATTTTGACAACAGAAATGTTGTACTTAGAGTTTATATTTATAAAAATCTTCCATTTAAAATGCTATTAGGACTTGACTTCTGTAAACAAACCAAAATTAACATTGACTTTAGCACAATTTCACAAATTGAAAATAATTTAATTGATGAATTTACTTATTATTTTGAAGAACAAAAATTAGATAATAAATTAATGGTAAAAGAAAATCAAATAGTCAAGAAAAACAGTTTTAAATGGGTCGAATTATTTTCAAATTCACTTATTCCAAATGAGTGTTGGTTTGAACCAAAGTTAATTTATAAAGGAATACCATCCCTTCTAATTTTATTTGAAGGATTATATAGCAATCAGAACTCAGAAAATTTAAAAATTATTTTAATGAATCCAAACGATTCTGATATTTTTCTAAGAAAAATGATTTGTTTAGGAAACTTTCATCAAATAACTAAAATTCAACACTTTTACCCAATAAAAAATATTAAAATAAATGACATATCCAATGAGCAAACAATAAACAAGTCAAATGAAAAATTAAAAATAGCAATAAATACAGATTGCAATGCCAAAGCCAAAATATTTGAAAATGATCCTTTTACCAATAATAAAAATTTGGCCATGGCCACTAATACAAAAATTATTTCCACGGCCGATACAAATGTGATCTATAAAAATGATGAGGCCATGACATTTTACAATGAAGCCATGTCACTCCCAATGAACATAAAACCTAAAAATGCCGTGACAAATAATTCAAATCCCAATCAACAAATTGATTTTAAAATTGATGAAAGTTTGCCTGGCAGAGAAAAATCAAAACTTTTAGAGTTTCTTCATTCTAATTGCGAATTATTTGCATGCTCAATGAAAGATTTAACAAGAACTAATCTTATAACTCATAAAATTCAAACCGATGGGACAATACCTGTTCAAAAGGGGCCATATCGAACATCCCATTTTGAACGAATTGAAATGAAAAAACAAATAGACGAAATGTTAGATGCAGGCTTAATTCGAGAATCTAATAGTCCATTTGCATCTCCTGTGGTTCTGGTGAAAAAGGCCAATAATACATTAAGATGTTGTATAGATTTTAGACCCCTGAATAGCATAACCAAGAGAGATTCATACCCTATTCCAAGAGTTGATGATCTCCTAAATGCTTTCAATGGATCAGAAATGTTCAGCACCTTGGATATGGCTTCCGGTTATCATCAAATTCCAATGGATAAAGATGATATTGAGAAAACAGCCTTCATTACCCCTTTTGGATTATACGAATGGGAAGTCATGGCTTTTGGTCTTTGCACAGCCCCAGAGACATACCAAAGAATGATTGACAGAATGTTAGCCGGTCTGCGTTATACAATTTGTGTTGCTTATTTGGACGACTTGATAGTATTCTCGCAAAACTTAGATGAACACATTGAAAGATTAACCAAAGTGTTCCAAGCAATCCGAAATGCAAATTTACGCTTACAACCTACCAAATGTAATTTCTGTTTAAAGGAAATTAAATATTTGGGGTGGATTGTATCCGCTGCAGGTACTCATCCAGACCCATCTAAAGTAGCAGCAATTGAATGTTTTAAATCACCGAAAGACAAAAAGAGTCTGAAAAGATTCTTAGGCTGTTGTGGTTATTACAGAGACAGTTTGCAAAATTTTGCAATGATTGCAGAACCATTGCACTACCTATTACGAAAAAATATTGCTTATGTATGGACAGAACGAGAAGAAGCAGCATTTATTGAGCTCAAAAATAAATTGTGCACAGCACCTGTGCTAGTTCATTTCGACAATTCCAAGCCTGTACGATTGCACACAGATGCAAGCTACACTGGTATAGGATATGTTCTTTGCCATATCATTGATGGAAAAGAACATCCATTTCGTTATGGCAGCCGATCATTAAGTCAGAGTGAAACAAATTACGCGGTGACAGAATTGGAGTGTCTATGTGTTGTTTGGAGTGTTACAAGGAGTCGTCATTACCTCTTAGGGAAGCACTTCGAAATTGTAACTGATCATCACTCATTGTGTTGGTTAATGAAAGTGAAAAACCCCAGTGCTAGATTGTGTCGTTGGAGTCTTAGAATTGCTGAGTTCAACTTCACTATTGTTTATAAAAAAGGAACAGCTCATCTAGACGCGGATTCTTTATCAAGATCTCCACTACCAGATAATAAAGAAGGTGATGAAAATGAATTTCCAATGTTAAATTCTTCTTCAATTGACTTATGTGAACTCCAAAGAAAAGACCCTTGGTGTCAAAGCCTAATAGATAAAGTTCAATCTCATAAAAAAAGAATCGGAGGAAAAAACTATACACTAATAGATAATGTGATTTATCGAGAGATTGATGATGGCCAGGGCACAATACATCAATTATTGGTGCCAAAAGAGTTAAGGAAAGAAATTCTTTTTACCCTTCATGATGATCGCACAGCTGGTCATCTTGGAATTGCTAAAACATTTTCGAAATTACAATCTCGCTATCATTGGCCAAAGATGTTCAGATCCGTTCAACGTTATGTAAATAGATGTATGGATTGCCAGTCTAAAAAACCAGCTCCTGGAAAGCCCCTTGGCCATGGCCAAATTATGAAAACAGCGACGGTTCCTTTTCATACAATTGGATGTGACTTGCTCGGAAAGTTTGTAAAAAGTGAATATAATAATATATATATAATTGTGTGCACAGATCATTGTTCTCGATATGTAATTACCGGTGCCTTAGAGGACATAAAAGCCGAAACTATTGCAAAGTTTATAGTTGAGAAAGTAGTTTTAATTCATGGTGCATTTGAACAGCTTTTAAGTGATCAAGGCAAACAATTTGTGTCTCATTTGCTTCAAGCATTCTTAGAGTGTCTGGGAACGAAACACATCAGAACTACCTCATATCACCCCCAATGCAATGCAATCGTCGAGAATTTTAACAAAGTTTTAGCAAGTATGATATCAATGTATTGTAACACAGATCAAAGGAACTGGGACCAAGCCCTACCCTATGTTACTTTTGCATATAACAGTAGTATTCATCAATCTGCAAAACATAGCCCCTACTATTTGCTTTACGGACGCGAACCTAGACTTCCAATAGACACAGCGCTTCAAGCGCCATGGCAATTTGAACCTGCATTAGTATTTCAACAGCGTTTAAATGATGCTCGATATTTGGCTAAGCAATTTATTTCAAATAGACAAATTGAAAACAAAAGTGCATATGATAAAAATAGAACCGATACTAATTTCAAAGTTGGTGATAAAGTTTTAGTTTACACACCAGTTCGCAAGGTCGGACTATCTGAAAAACTTTTACATAGACATTTTGGACCATTCACTATTCGTGAAGTAAAATCCCCAGTTAATTATCTGGTCGAGAATAATAAAGCAAACCGAGCAGAAGTTATACATGTGTCGAGAATGAAACTTTATAAAGACGAATTTGATGAGAATATTGACCATGTTCAACCAAAAATTAGAGATAATTCTGCTGTTTCTTCAAAAAAATGTGTAAAATTCAGTGATAAAGTTGAAATAATAGAATCGCCAACTTATAAAGAAACAGATTCATCAATAATCCGCACGACTAGATCAGGCCGAATTATAAATTCACCTGACAGATTAAATTATTCATAATGTAAATAGCTAAACAAAAATTTAGAAACTAACAAAAAAAACTTATAAAATTCACAAAAATAAATTTAAAAAAAAATCATATATATTATCTATATACATTTAGAAAGTATGTAAATTGAAAAAAACCTCCTTTGATATTATCTTGAACAATAAGCTCAATCATTTCTATACGAAAGCTATTGAATATAAAACTATTCCAGCAATTAACATTTAGAATTTCTCCATATTTTGATAATTTGGCCATGGAAATTTGTATTGCTATTGCAATTTACATGGCCATGGCAATTTATACCGCCATGTTCATTTGCTTGGCAATGAGAGTTCATTGCCATGGCCATTTGTGCGGCCATGGCAAATTGTAGGGCCATGACATATTGTAATGCAATTACAGATCGTGGTGCCATGACAAATGTTAGTGCCATGACATTTTGAATTGCCATGACCATTTTATATTCATTTCCAATTTCTTAAATTTAACTTCCTTATGAATATATCATAACATTTATATAGATTATAAAAAATATTTATACATTATTACGAGACTGGTAACTTAATATTATTAAATTCAATATAACTTTTTTATCATGAACAATGACGGAATCTCATGGTGGCATAAATTATATAACTTGATAATTTAAATTAAAAAATCATTTTAAATACATGCTAGCTATAAATTTACTATTGTTCTAAACTAATACTGCTAAATTATTTATCCTTTAGACAAGAAAAACTAATTTTTAAATTACCTTAATTAAATTGAATTTACCTTTTTTAAAACATATCAAAATAGTCTAAAATATTCTAGCTATATGAATAACATTAAAGCAAGCATAGACAAAATAAATTTTAATTTTTTTTATTTGACAAAATATTAATTCACATAATTAGTAGTTTTTCTTGGATTGGTTTAATTGAATAAGAAATGAGATCAGCATTTATTGATTTATCTTGTTTAAAATATTATTGCTGTTTGACTTTTCGGGGTTTAGTTAGGCAATGGAGTTCAATTGAAACTTTGATAGCACTGCCCTGTTCAATAGTAGAGGTATAATGAGCCAATCTGGCATGAGTTGCCAGGTCTGATGGCTTACTGACCGGGTCCAATCTAAATTTAGTGCCACAGACTGGACAGCCGGGGGAATCACTTCTCCAATAGAGGAAGTGATAAACGGTTTCCTTTGCTGAGGTTTTGCCTAAATAGGAAGCCTTCTGATAGGCCTCAAATACATCCTCCTTGCCAGGTGGGTCCCCAGTAAACATGTCCTCTGCTCTTTCATAAATGGCCAATACTTCAGACGGAACTTCATATTTCCGACCTTTGATCAAATCAATGGTGTACTACAAAAATATATAAGAATTTTACATGAAGATTTTCCTTGCTGTTTAAACTTGAATAGACTATTTAATTTTAAATTAATATTAATTTAATTAGGAATGTTTTACTTAAAAATTTATCATGTTTATTCAATACAATAAATCTATCATGAGTTTGTTTAAACTTGATTGAGTTTAAGAAGAAAACTCTATCAATCTAATATATTGATCTAAAAATAATGATCTGGTTAGAAAAATTAAATGTTAATGCTAAATTAAACAAGTCATTTCTAGAAAGGTTTATCAAGAAATTAATTCTAAAATTTTTAAAGTAACTAGGGCATTTTTTTTAACAATTATTTGTAAATTTATAATTATACATTCTCATATTTTACCTCTTTGTTGAGTTCCAATATGGCCGCTCTTAATCCAGGAAATTGTGTCAATTTTAGCCGATTACTTTTTGTTGCTTTTGATGTTGATGCAACGCTCAAAATAGAAAGAGCTGGGCTAACTTCTCGCCTATTGCGCTCAGTGTCAATAATCGGCCCCCTATCATTATTATCTTGTGATTCAGTCTCAGCGCTCAGAATTAAAGGCTGTTCTGAATCGGCGGCCACTGTTTCTACATCGGCCATGACATTTATTTCAGCCATGGCATTTCTAATTGTGCCATCAGTTTGACTGGTGCTTTCAGTTGTTTGTGTGCAGATATTTCCAGAATTTTGTAGTCCTCTGTCAACAGATTCTTTAACCAATTCACTTTAATAAAAAAAAAATTCATTATATTGTCTTGGTAATCTAAAATTATATTAATTATAACCTGATAACTTTTAGCTCATTACGTGCCACGTCTCTTTCTTTGATGACACTAACAAGAGCATCACTGGCTTTCGAGTAATTGTTTTGAGCAGTTTTAAGCTCACAATCTCTTTTAGACAATATGTCAGTATAGGCCCGGATTTGAGTATTTACTTGTGCTGTCCTTTCAGCCTCAACCTTCAATAAATTTTCAATAGTCGCCGACATTTTGTCAACTTTTACGGCCTGTTTCTCAACCTCTTCTTCCAGGTTAGCCACCTGATTTTGTCGAACTTTTAAAGTTGAATTGGCCTGTTCCAATTCAGTTTTGGTCTCTTGTAGATGAAATTTACAATCATCTAATTCGCCAGAAGTTGTGTGAAGTTGTTCTAAAAGCTCGGGACAACTTGGACACCCTGTAATGTCTGTCATAGTCTCAACTTCAACCTAAAATTTAAGCATGATTAAAATTAAAATTTCTATAATAAATTATTAAAATTTAAGATGTTGTTTGTATTTAAATTTAATGTTATTTCTAAATCAAGCTAATTTTTAAACAATTCAATTCCGTAATTTTATTTAATCTAATAAGCTAATTTAAAAACTATTTTTAAATATACTATTATCAACACAAAAGTGAACAATTTTAATAATTTCAAAATGCAATTAACAAGCTAAATTTCTTATGCCTCACATTTGTTTAAGATGATTAATTTTCAAATCTTATTTGGTAAATATTTAGCATAATTATGTTCCTAATATTTATAACAATTTAATAAGGATGATCAATATAAGCAAGCCACTAGAAACTTAAATAAACATGTACTTTTCAGCAAGAACAAACCTCAAGAAGTCGACGCTTTTTGGTGAGGATAATATTGGCCTCTCGTAAAACAGTTTGAGTGAAGTTATGCTCTTCCGGAAAATCTGGAGCAGACAATGCGACAGAAGAACCACTGCTATGGGCAGTACTGTCCACATTTCGGCCATGGCCCATGCCAGCTCTGGCCCTTTCTTCAAAGCCATGGCGCGTCTGAGCTGCCAAATTGGTTGGTGTCGATGTCCGACCTGGAGATAACTGTGATGCCATCGAATTATCCTGTTCACTGTTATTATGCTGAAAAAAGAATCAATTAATATTAATCACCTAGGTCAAAAAAAGTACATACACTATCGTTAGTTTCGGATTCCATTTGATTGAGGGCTTAACCTGAACAAATAAAAATGTAAAATTATAAATTTTAATATTTCATTTACCTAAATGATTTATAGCCGGCCAACTACCTAGAAAGATTAAGTTATAGTATTAAACAAGCTGATTTATCAATTTTATCAAGTTTAAAACTCACAAATTGTTCAATTTATAAGGAAAACAATTAAGTCAAAATGTGTCAAACAGACAACAATGTGCTCTATTAAAAAATGATGACATTATTTGTAATTGACTTCAAAGGTCAAGATAGAGGGCACTGAAACCTAATGGCCATGGCATATTTATAAGTAAAAGGTTAAATTCAGATATGTACAATAAAATTATGTGAGAAATATATCTATCCTAAATTAAATATTTAACAAAACAAACAAATTTGTCATTATAATACTTAAGAACAAATTAATACTTACATACTGGCAGAAATTACCTTAATAAATTAAATCTAAAATTAACAAAAAGTATTATAGCTATCATATAATTGTATAATTTGTGGTTTTAATTTATATATCTATAATTTACTAATTTAAAACTTTTCAAATCTTACATATTGATATTAATCATATTATATTGATCATATTAATATTAATCATTGTAAATAAATTTCCTAGAGGAGGCTTTAATTTAGTGATAGGGGAATAGAGTGAAGCAGGATAAGCATTATGTAATCTGCTCCACTTTTGCTGGATACTAGCCTGTAGACCTATGGCCTATAG
>JAQIWP010002316.1:0-11352 GCA_034695525.1 Euzetes globulus
ATTTACCACTTTACAGATTTGACCTAACTCTATGCGTTCCGAAGATATAGCGAAAATGCGAGCGACATTTTTAATTGCAGGCCTAATAGAAGCATAGTCTGAATAAACTATGATAAGCATAAAATCACGAAAAATAAAATTATTATAAAAGAAAATGATATTTTCAGGTAGCTATTCTCAGGTAGAATCCAATTTGCACATTACCTATGAAATTTTGACCAATTCCTATCGCTAGGGATTCATTTCCTATAAAATCTATCATTCGATATTTCTTAAAATATACAAATTCGAGTTGAAAATTAGATTTAAATGTGGTTAAGCATTTTATAAATTAAAATATATGTATTTTATTATTAAATATAATGTTTATTTGTAATCGAATTCTGACAGTTAAATCGACACGGTAAAAGCAAAAATCTGATTATCTGATCTGTAAATCTGATTAAACACACTTTTCAATAAATAATTCAACATTTAGCCTAAACGCTCAACCCTAACTATTGGTCTTCATAAGTTATGGAAAGCCCTTTATTGATAAACAATAATCGTTTCAAATGTTATTGAATTGTATTTATATTTGATTTAATGGTTGTCTTAATTGAATTATGGAAGAAATTACTAAAAAATTGTCAAAACTTTTCGAGAAAGGACTGAATATTAATGAAGAGCTCAAACAATCGCCACTTTCCACAAATGACACCAAATTTCAAGTAATTTCATATAAACTAAATTAAAATTAAAATTAAAATCGGATCCAATCAATAGAATAGAGTTCGCGAAGCAATTAAAGCATTGGAAGAGTCGACATATTTGGTCAATGATTTGTCGCTCTTCAGCAGCAATGAGTCGGTCGAAGAAATCGCCACAAAAAACCTAAAATACCTGTTATTGCCGGCAGTTTTGGCAGATCTGACACTTAAGTCGCTTATAAGCGACAGATCGGAAGTCATTCAAACGGCAGAAATCTATTTCAATGATTTCATTCAAAGACTTAATGATTATCAGATCTGTGACATAGAAATCAAACGCAGCGACAGTGAAGAGTCAACAGAAACTAAATCATCTTCTTTTGCATCACTTGATTCGGCTGTTCATAACAGAAATGACAAAATTCAAAGATATAAAGCGGCCAAAGAAATGGACATGAAATTGACTGAATTGAAGCAAAAGATGTCTCAAACCGATGATAACATCGACGATGAAATCCTTAGAGACTATTACTTAACCCTAATTAAGCGATGGATTAACCACTCTTTGGATGAGTTGAATAGCATTGAAGCTGAAAAACCAATTTTAGAGCACATGAAACAAATGAAAGCTTTGAATAAAGACAACAAACATTTGGCCAAAATTGTCAAATCAGAGTCTCCTCGACTCAAACCCATTATTATTACCAGAAACGAAATGCAAAAAAAAATTTATGGTTTGGGATATCCCAGTATTCCAACCGTCAGTGTCGACGAATTTGTCAATCAAAAGCTGGCAGAGGGAACTCTGGCCATAACTGATCCCAATATGTAAGCCATCATCAAATTGGAAACAATAAAATAATTGAAATTTATATATCAGTTACAGTAATAGTCTTCTCGATTGGGCAGAAAATCCCGACAAAAAGCTTTTAGAAGACCAGTTCGAAGAACAGAGAAAAGAAATACTGGCTGAAAAGGAGGATCCCCAAGCTCTTAGAAAAGCCAGAGAATGGGATGATTGGAAAGACGGTATGTTTCATAATGTGTCAAACAATTTGGATATTTTTTCATTTTTTTCAATTCTATTTCAATAATTGAATTCTTGGAATCAGATCACAGACGTGGAGAAGGAAACAGGAAAAATATGGGCTGAATGGCGGCAATGACTTCATTCTATGATTCTGTTCCCAAATCTCTTTTTATAATTTTATTGAATTCTGTTTAAATAATTTCATTGAAAGCAATAAAAATAATGGTTTTGTTTTAATTATATACTAAGAATTTGTTAGTCATTTAGTTATGAAAAAGAAAATTACCGATTATTACAAAAGATAGAATAGAAGGTCACACTTTCACTGACGGCATCATATCCTCCCCTACGGCTATCCTTTCTTTAATGATCTGTAATTATAAAACTTTCAAATGCTTTAAAAATAAAATTATTGACTTATCTTCTGATTCAATGGTTTTATCCATTTTTCTAACAATTTGTCAAAAATTATGATCAGTTTAAATGATATTTAATTTAAATTATAATGAAATTTGTTTTTGTGGTCAAAGTTCTAATTTATTGGTTAAATCTAATCGATTGTAAGCCTAAAAGACAGAGTAAGTGTCGTTTGACTATCGATCACTTTTTTAAAGTAAATATTCCGACCGATAGTTAGTTTTCCTGAAGAGGAACAGGACTTGTGTACGACTCCGAAAGGAAAGAGTGGTGTTTGTGAACCACTGTTTCGATGCGATCAACTGCTTAACTCCCGAAACCTAAGACTCTTACGACAATCGACTTGTGGTTATGACGATGAAGTGCCAAAGGTTTGTTGTCCTTTAGTTAATCAAGTTATTGAGACGACAACCAAAAGGAAACCCATTTCCAGTTCCTCTACAACTACCACTACACCTGAACCAGAAAATATTGACCCAATGAGAGGACGAACCACTTCTGAAGTTCCAAAAAAATTGCCTCAAAGTTAGTTTCGCAAACATTTTACGGTAAGTGACCGACAATTACAAAATGGGTAGTTATCAGTCACTTACTCAACACACTATTTATATAAAAAGTTGTTTTATTGTCAAAAGTTTGTGGAAATTCAAGTGTTGTACAAAAGACTCGTATTGTCGGTGGAAAACCTTCGAGTCCTGGTTCATGGCCATGGATGGTATGCATTAAATCACTTTCATCGTCCTTTTTAATTGATTTATTATTTGTAAGGCCGCGATATTTATTGAAGATTCAGGAAAATTTGGGGCTCAATGCGGAGGCGCTCTTATTTCCGACCAGCATATCATAACTGCATCACATTGTGTGGTAGAGGCCGGACAGCTATTGTCTACAAATAGATTTAAAGTTCGTTTGGGAGAACATAATATCGCAAAGAGAACTAAAGATGATGCAGAGGTTGACTACAAAGTGCTCAAAGTAGTGGCACACCCACAATTCGTGGCCAGAACCTATAAGAACGACATCGCCATCATTCAGTTATCAGAAAAAGTAACCAATTTTATAAAAATATGAGTAAACTGTTGTTATGAAAGGCAGAGTGTTTGGCTAAACACTGTTAGCTTGTTCAATGCCAATTGCAAAGTGAGAACCACTTGCTATTTACACTTATGAACAGTCGACGGCATCAGACATTTTCTGGTCAATTGTTTTATTTACAATCAATAACTTCTTAGTCAAAACAACTTTCTTAACAGAATTTTACTTATATTTTTATATTATATTCTCTCACAACTACCTGGATCCTAATTCTAATAACGATTTATAATTCTCCTAACAATTGATACATTGCTATTATAACTGTCAGGTGCCGTTCAGTCCAAGAGTTTGGCCGATATGTCTGCCATACGACACACAAATACTCAATTCAGACGAAAATGTTGGCAGAAGTGGTTTTATTAGCGGTTGGGGTCGACTCGCTTTTAATGGGAAGTCAAGTGATGTCTTACGTGAAGCAGACGTTGAAATAGTTTCGAATGAAGAGTGCGGTAAAGCATTCGACAAAGTGGTCACAATTACTGAACAGTATCTCTGTGCCGGATCTGTCGGCTCTACAAAAGATAGTTGTCAGGGAGATTCTGGAGGGCCGCTCATGCAAATCGATCCCGATAATAAACGCTATTATTTGACAGGAGTGGTCAGTTTTGGAAGGCGTTGCGCCACTCCTGGATTTCCTGGAGTTTATGCCAGAGTTTCATATTTTTTGGAATGGATTTCGAAAAATATCTGATTTTTAATTTATTTCTATTGAAAATGAAAATCAGTTTTAACGAAATGGAAAATAACTTCATTAAAGAATATTAACATTTGAAGAACTCTTAACATAATTTCAAATTATTATTATTATTTGTAAATAAAAGTCAACCAAACACTCAGAAAATTTTTTACGATATTTTGTGAAAAAACAATTCCTGAATAAGAAAAAAGTCATATTTGCGGCCAAGTTTTGAAAAGTATTTATACAATTCCTCAGTTGTAAACAAGTCTGGAGTAGTGATAGCGAATAGAGCTGAATCAGTAATTAAACCATTGTAGAATTGTGAAAATACATCTTGAAACAACAATTGGATAATATATTGGTGATTAACCTATTCCTGGCTTGTTAAGTAACCTATGAAAAATAGAATAAATAGCACTTTTCATTGGTGAAAAACTAGTGAAATAAATTTATTAGCAATTTAAAAATTACAATTGATTTTTAATTAGTTTTAAAAAATAATTTTTTAAAAACGGCTCTATTGCGCAATGGAGCCGGTGCCAGTCGATGAGTGGTTTAACTAGTTGTTTAAATTATGGACGATTGTTGAGACCCTTTGCTTGATGTTTAGTACAGATATGAAGCGATGGTTTGATTATTAAAACATTTATTTTTTGAATTAAATGTACAATTTAGACAATAGATTGTTTTATAAAAATGTCTGAGTTATGAATATATTGAATGACAAATTTAAAGACTTGAAGTACTAAAAGACAATAACTGTTTGAATGAATGAATAATTGAGACTTAAAAAACAATTATTTCAATGGCCACTTGACAAATATGAGCAAAAAAAGGAAACGGAAATAGTGGTTAAAATAAGTGATGGCACTGACACCTATTAGTTAGCGCATACTACAGGATTTGTATTGTAAATAAAGAAAATATGGACTGGGTGTTTGGAAAAACACAATTCCTGACTTGAATTTGACTAATATTTAAAACTAATGAAAACACGTGTTTAGAGTAGTGTTTGTTTGAGCCACAAGTCCTCGTTTGTGAAAATACTATTTTTAAAAAACACTATCGTGCGGTTGTAAACCTTTTTCTGAGTGAAAACATGATAGAGCAAAAAATCAATAAAAAGCCACTAAAGAAAGCAATTGTTTCAACAGAAAATTATAGCTTTTCAATAAATTTCAGGTAAAATTATATACAAAATATTACCTAGCTTAACTAATTTAATAAATAATTTCTATTCATATAGTATAGTTAGTAAGCACTGAAATATAATTTAAAGGTTCTTAAGAATATTCTTACGTTTTTTATTCAAGAAATGAAAGAAACTATTTCTGTGCTTCGAATTGGTTTTCATTCTTATAATTATCTGCTTTTCCTAATAATATCTATTAAAAAACTTTGCATACTTATTTAAATAATAACAGGCATAAAAAAGCACATCCAAGGTAACCCAAGTGATTAAAGAGAAAACAGCGATATTTAATGTCTGGTTTTATTTGATATGGAAATGTATTGGCAAGGTGCACGACGAATGGAAGTAAAATCTTTCCTAAGTAAAATCAAAGCACTTATTATGTATTTTTGGACAAATTTTGCCAAAATTTTAGAGAATATTATTGTCCAGAACTTCAACACATCTATTCTCTGTTTACTTATTGGACATTTTGTTAAGCTTTTTGGTCATAAATTTGCATTTGTCCTCAAAATACAGAAGTCCTGACTTAATTCAAACGATAAGAGCACACGTTGGCCAGTCCTGTTATCCAGGCAAATTATTATCTGGAATAAGATGACTAGAAAATTATTCAAGAACTCGGACAATTGTTCTTAACTCAATAAATTAAGACAATTGGAGAAAGTCTTCTCTAAACGTCCTTTATTTCAATCGATATATTATTGAACTCAACTATTATACTGATAAACAAAAAATACATTTCGTTTGAATATTGAATAAAAATTTATTTTCGGAAAAATCGATTTCTAACTATATTTTTCTTCAACTTCTTAAGATTTATTATCTTGAGCTAAAAATATATGAATATTAATAACTAGCAGAAGATTTTTTCAACGATAATAACTTAAATTACCTTTAATGAATCATGACAATTAACAAAAGTTTTCAGAAATTTAAGCCATCAAAGTAAAATATTACAACTAGATAATAAGCTACCTAATTAGTCTTGTGAATAATGGTGATAGGTACGATGACAATTACAGTAACTTGCAATTAAAAAAGTAGATTGCATAAAAAATGGGCATGCCAATCCTGAATCATTTTGAATTTCTGATAGCAAATAAAATTTTAATGAAAAATATTGATCCTTGCAATCAATACACAAAATGCAAAAGTTTGAAAAAAGCGGACTTATATTCAATTTGAAAGTTATTTCATTGTTTTGTTTATTATTCCGTTTATGAAATGTTAAAAAACGAGACATTAGTTCGGAATTTATTGAAAGACACAATTATTCGGTGTTTTTATCGATTGTTTCAATAAATATAATATTTGTGTCAAAACTATTATCGCAAACATTCGTCCGATTCTCTCATTAAGTCTTCATAAATGACTGGATGTTAATAGAAGTCAAAAATCAATAGAAAGTCTGATATTTTTCTACAAAAAGCCATTTATTCTTCATTTCATTCTTCAGTTAATATACAACTCAAACGAAAAAAAGATTTTTATATCAAATGATATTATAATTTGTTTTCATTTTTCAAAACTACTTTCAATATTTTTGGAGTATTTAAGTGAAGTCATTAATCGGTCGTTTCATTTGATCTTAAGCTCAATTGTGGAAAAGACTGGAATTGAGTCAATTTGAGAGCTTAGAAACAGATGTCAACCACAATATCACACCAAATACTCGACGGTCACACAAGTGATGTCAATTGGGTTGACTTCACAGGAACTAAACTACTGGTCAGTGCTTCGAACGACAAATCCGTCCGTTTATGGGAATGTGACGACAACGGACTCTTCAGACAGATCTCTTTATCACCGCTCAGTGGACACAACTATGGCGTCAATTGTGTCCGATTCTCGCCGTTCGGCACAATAATAGCGTCAGGGTCCACTGATGGCAACATCATTTTGTGGAACACACACGTAATATCCTCTCATAACAAGATGACTGATCAAGATAACTTAATTAAACCTATCCGATGACTTAACAGACGGGCGAACAGGTCGTCAAAATGAAACACGAGAGCGGGTGTGCCGTCAGAGTCTGCAGTTTTTCTCCATCCTCATCAATGTTGGCCTCTGGTGGCGATGACGAGTGTCTTGTCATTTGGGATATAAGCACCCGATCTATGATCAGGTATTTAATTATTCTTTAATTAAATAGTTTGGAAAAGACATTTGTTTTTAGGTCTTTGTCAGATCACGAGGCAATGATCACTGCCTGTACTTTCACTCCCGACTCCTGTTATTTGATTTCTGGTTCAACTGCTGGTGACTTGAAATTATGGGACTCTAAATACGGTCACGCAAAGTGTTTGGTCACTATACCTGAAGCACACGACTTAGGAGTTCTCGGCTGTGACTTCAGCTCCCAATACGAAGTCAATGGTAAACCCTTTCGTTTCGTTTCATTCGAAGTTGAATCCGAAGTCTAATTTAAAGTAACAGACGGTCCGCTTCAGAGTTTCTATCTTTTGGCCTCTTGTGGTAATGACGATCTCGTAAAGCTCTGGCACTTGAGGGGTGGCCTCAAATCTACGATAACTCTTTCTCATTCTTTGAAAGGACATAACGGAAATGTTAACTGTTGTCGATTCTCTACCGACGGCTCACTTCTGGCCTCAGCGTAAGTATCTGTCTTTTAAACCAGTCTATCAATTGATGTGATTTTGATATTCAGATCCGGCGATAAATTAGTGATAATATGGGACCCACAGAATGGCATTCTTTTGCATAAACTCGAGGGTCATTCCAGATATGTTACATGTTGTGTATTCTCGTCAGACAATCGATACTTAGCCACAGGTTCTAACGATAAGACTGTCATCGTTTGGAATATGTCTGATATTAAAGATAGAGATATAGTTTTCATTAATAATGATTCGAAAGAGTCGTCTGCAATGATCGCATCGGGAAGTAATGTGGTCTCCGAGTGGAAGATCAGTGACGTCACCAATTGGTTGGAAAGACTCGATTTGGGAAAATACTGTCAGGTGTTTAGAGACAACTCAATCGATGGCATAGAATTAGTTCATCTGACAAATGACAGCCTTTTGACTGAACTCAAAATCGGTTAATAATTTAAACAAACGAATCAATAGATTCAATGATTCTTTTGATTATCAGATTCTTTGGGTCACAGAAATAAAATTCTGAGAGGAATTCAAGCTCTGAAGAACCCTTTGTGGCAACACATCAACGACGACGCAGAGGACACCTCTTCGATGCCTAACGAACTCTGTTGTCCAATAACTCACGAAATAATGAGAGAACCGGTTGTGGCCACCGGTCTGTCCTTTTTTCTTTTAATTCATTCTTATAACACATATTTATATAAACAGACGGCTATTCATATGAAAAGGAAGCAATAACTGAATGGCTGACTAACGGCAACTCTACCAGTCCTATGACTAATGAAGTTCTGATCAATGAAGTGCTTTTGCCTAATCTTAATCTAAAAGTTTTAATTCAAAAGTATTTAACAAAATAATCGCAAATATTCTGTGATATTCTACTCAAGAGTCAAATGAAAGTCCAAACACTTATTCACTAATTTATTTTAAATTTCAATTTATTTTGTTATAAAATAAAATTTAGTTTTGTTTTACTTTTTTTTAATGTTATTTTCGCACTTTTTTCTCTAAAATAAATATCATTAAAATGTCGTTTTAACGACATATTCATTGAAATTGATTTAAATGCAATCCGTTTTTAATTCAATCTGATTTCGTTTCATACTTTCAAAGAAGAAATTGCAAGAAATAAAAAATATGCAAGAACCAATTTTTGGTCTTTATGGACACATTTATTTGAAATAAGAACCAAAGCCAACTAATTGATGGCATCGATAAGAATACTAATAAACCTCTAAGTATTAAGTTTAAATAAATAAATAGAGATGTTAAATTCATTGAATTTATTTTTCGATCGATTTGAATTTAGTTACTATTAGATTAAAACAAAGAATACAATTACAAAATACGGAGTCAAAGAAAAAATACAAATTTAATCATCTAAATGGGGGTTATTTTCATGAAGAGAACTAAAATTACCATTGAAGGCCTAGAAACCATAAAATGAGATTTATGTATTATAAAAATTTAAGGGGTAGTCGAAACTCATTGGAATTATGTGACAATATTTTATCGGATTTTTAATAGATAATTTTTAATAATTTGCATGGAGCTGATTTGAATTTTTTTAATTTATATTTTGCCCCTTTGAATATTGAACATTGAATTTATTGAATATTAGATTCAATCCTTACATCTCTATAAATAAATAACTTAATTGAAACATCGATGATAACCAAGAATGAAAGCAAAGATTTCAATGTTCACATTCATTTCTGCTAACATTTTTAAATATTAATAAAATACATGAATTCAAGAAACCAAGTCCAAATTTCAAGTGTCACATTTACAAAGTGAACTTGACATTGCAATCGCTCTTTTCAAAGTGAAGTGAAACATTGCAATTCCAAAATTGGGGAATTCTTATACAGTGCAATCGCGATATAGTCCATCGGTCGGGTTCGGTGAATTGAGGGATTATATCGAGAGAGGGATTATATCGAGAGCAGGATCTAAATGATATAAAATAACTCTTGTTGTATTTAAATCCAATTAATCAACTTTTATCTGACAACGAGAACTTTTAACATTATTGTCTATGGAAATGGCGTTTGGTTTTAGCAAATGAAGGATAATATCGAGAGATGGATTAAATCCGATTTATATCGCGAGTGCACTGTAACTACTCTGCGATCTGCTAGAAGTCAAATAATGGTTGGCCTACAGTATACTTTTGCTCTTTTCTGCCACAGGTTCTTATCATCCAATCAAATATATAATAGATTGGACGGAATGAGTTCTCAATCATTAAATCTATAAACATTTAAAAAATGTATTCTTTGCCAAAAAATGAAAAATTCATGAAAATATTATTTTTTGAATTGGAAGAGTAGCTGAAAGCCCATGGTGAACTTCTAAGCAAATTTTAATTCAATCGATAAGTATGTGATACTTGAGTATATCCTAAAAAATCATTTATAGTCTGAAAATTCACTCAATATATTTGATCGCAAAAGCTACAAGATCTAAATCAGACAACTAGCTGTTGAGCACGATTATATCTGACATTTGGTGTGATTTTCCAATTGAATGATTGTTGCAAACCTGTTATCTCATTGTTTTAAGAGCTTGTATTAGAAAACACTTAAAACAAAAGTTGAATTTCTTAACTAACAAATAAAAGCATTTTCTACTCTACTGTTTCTCAAGAGGAAAGACATAGAAATATGGTGTTATACGTGCTGTTAAACCAGTGATCAAATGGAGCGCACTTACCAGAATAGAGGAAGAAGTGCGCAGACAATTGGCGAAGAAAAGTGTAGAATAACTAAAGAAGTTTTGTTTGTTATGTTTGAGTTCAGGCGAAATAGTTTTTCGACTTTCTCTCACTCTTTCTTTCTTTCTGTAGGTGCTTTGTGTCTGTCCTTTCCCTGTGTTATAACAAAGCTGTCATTTCATGTCAGTCAAGATATTGAATCTAATATCGCAGCAGTTTTTAAGGCTTAAGATTCCGATAAAAGTATTCATGGCTTACATTCGGAAAGCCTTAACACAACTGTTGTTTTGCAGCACTTTTCTGACAAATTAATGGAAAATTTTTGGGCTCCGGTTATGTCAGACAATACTAAAGACCTGAATATTTAATGACCTCTTAATTGAATTAAGAGTCGTTTGATTGTCAAAGATTAAGTGTCAAATAAGTGTGTGGGACATTTTTCATTGGAGACAAATGACTCTTGTTCACTTTTCACTCGTTTCCAGTTGTCAGTTACAATACAGTCACAACCAAATTAATAATCAGTCGGTTGGGGAAGACATCGCTACTGAATGTCAAATTTAAATTTTCTACAAATGTAAGTAATTTGTCATTTTCTCCCTTTTGACGTTTTAATTAAATATAGATTTAATGCACGAACTTCTGTTGATAAATATATTAAAATTTGTTATCAAAAAGCTATTAATTAATTTATTAAACTTAATTAAATCTATCTCAAAATTTGTGAAATGAAAGCATCTGGTTATTAGAAAACCTGAGATTCAAATTTAAATTCAAATAAACTGATTGAATGGTAAATCGAAATTTTTAATTGGGTGTATGTGTGTGTGTGTGTGTGTGTGTGTGTGAGAGAGAGAGAGTGTGTGAGAGTGTGTGTGAGTGTGTGTGAGTGTGTGTGTGTGTGTGT